>JBBPKD010000126.1:0-37273 GCA_038089075.1 Singerocomus inundabilis
AACCAACGATTACACTCGATCACCCCAGTCCGTCGCACTGTGCACAACTGAGGTGAGATCCTTTTACCATACTTATACCTACTCATACTGACTTGTACTTAGTCTGACCTACAATAGGTGAATATATACTAGTCCATCGCACCGTGCATGACTGAGTCTGACCTACAATAGCATTTCTGACAGCTGGTGTCCCCCCAGCCTAATCCACTTGTTACCTCTCCTACCCTGCCTAGCAATAGGTGGCCTAGTGATGTTCAAGCGCAAGTAGTTGCTGACTATTCGCCTGCCTGCCAGCAATGGTGCCCGGGAGTGAGGTTAGCTGGAGATAAAGCCAACCTTCACCTCTTCCAGTCCAGCCAGTTCAAGATCACATCCCAGACAAGACATATCCCAGTCATTGCCAGTGCATAACACATTCACTAGTGGTTACTAATTTATTTCAGGCCTTCATGGCAAGAGGCATCGTGCCTTAAGGGTAGTTCCCTCCAGATAACTACATGATCACCCAAGAGCCCCTTTGGCTCGATAACGATTATGCTGTCACAAAGATGCCAGTATTAGGAGGAAGACAGAGTGTCATTGCAAGAGTACGATCGCTACTATAGGGATGCAATAGTTCCCTAGAAGATCTCGTTATAGTGGACCCCTTCTGTCGTCAGCCCCCTCTCCTCTTCCATATTCCCCTTACCACTGTCCCAGCATTCTCTACATCTGACATCTTAGGTTTAGCCCTGTATGAAGATACCAAGTTGCCCAACAGGATCATAGAGTCATAGGTTAGGCAGTGTTACTCCTTTGCAGTCACAACAAATGGCCTTGAGGTGATTGTGATAAAGAGATCAGTGTGAGATCATGAAGGGGTGAAGGGTGAGGATGTGAAGGTGTGAAGACATGACAGGGTGAAGGCATGATAGTGTGAAGGGTCAGAGAGGTCATGTGATCAGGGAAAGTGAAAGTCATGGAATTCTTATAAGGTAGAATCCCGTATCATAACACTTAGGACTGAGGGAGACTTAGGGGACCTTGATCTAGCCAGCAAACTAATGTTGCAAACACTAGGTAAGACAAGGGAGAACTAAGCTAAGGTGTCATATAGTAAAGTGCCAGCTTTATATACATATCCCTACTATGCACAGACTGTTATGTAAGGCAAGTGCAGGAAAGGACACTACCTCAGTAACAAATAGAAGACAGGTGTCAAGGGTTGAGACTGACAGCTGTCAAAGTGAAATGTGTAGCAGCTGTCAGGGCAAAATGACAGCTGTTGATCAAAGAAAAGAAGAAGGGGACAATAAGAATGTCGATCAAATGACCATGCTGTGCATAGAAAGGAAGATCTGAAAATGAAGCACAGTTTAGGCATAAAGTAAAGGCAAAGCCCAGGTTGACACTGGGAAAGTGGAGATGAATGAAATAGGGGAAAAGCATAGGGAAGAGGAAAGCATATGGGTAGAAATGTAACACTTGCACTCCAGATCAAGTACCTATTCCCATAATGCAAAGATACATTCAATTTCCTGATTGACTCTTTCAGTTTGACTATTGGTCTGTGGGTGGTAAGCAGTGGATAGGGACAAATCATACTTGAGCAGCTTTTCAAGTGCTCATGTGAAGGTAGAGGTGAATTGAGGATCTTTGTTAGAAATAATTTTATCATAAAGCCCAAATCTTTTAAATCAGCTTGGCAGCTGTCATGTCAGAACCTAATGCTTAGTATACAGCTTTTCAATGTACTTAAATATCTGCTTAAATGTCTGATTAATGCAAGTGCGACCGAGCTTTGTTAAGTTCTGAATAAGCTCTGTCTAAGAATTGAAACCTACTAAAATAAGTAGTGTTTACTTAGCTGAGGTGGCGACAGTAAGTGCTGCTAAGCATGAGATAAGTTTGTCTAAGTATGGTTCAGTAATACCTGATATTTTTGAGTAGTTTTCTTTGGATGCAACAAAAACAAAAACTACCCTCGAAGACCACTCTCAAAACCAGCTCTGTATTTCCCTTTTAAAGATATTGACGCGGATTGACACACTCTTTCTGGTTACTGCCATTTCCGTTCGGCGCTCACACAGACGGGGACCTCGTTATAGCCCAGATCCAAGATTTTCCGCCACCTTTGCCCTTTTGAGTCGGGTGTGGAGTGCAAATAAAATGTTTCTCGAGCTTAGCGCGGTTGCTGGCGCCCACAATCATCGCTTTGATAATTTTGGGATTCATTTACGTGGTAGTCCCTCCTTCAGGTTCTATTCGGTATGATGCCAAGTTTTGGCTGGGGAAGCTTACTAACTCGGCTAGCTAGCTCGCTAAGAACTGTGCCTTTCGACTCCACAACGACGCCAGATCCAGGTATCAGAATCCTCGTGATGGAAATGATAAGCCCTTCCTTGCCCAATCTTCACCATCTGATGCTCATCCTATGACCAGAACAGCGACAGCAACTCATACAGCACATGGTGCTGCTCCTCAACATCATAAGGCATCGTCCGAATTGCGGAGTCCACAGCTCTTAGGTCCTGTTCGGTATGGTGCCAAGTTTCGGCTGGGGTAGCTTACCGACTCGGCTAGCTAGCTCGGCTAAGAGCTGTGGACTCCACATCTCGGATGACGCCAGATCCAGGTATATCAGAACCCCTGTGATGGAAATGATAAGCCCAATCTCGGCCATCTGATGCTTGTCCTATGACCAGAATAGCGACAGCGACTCATACAGCACATGGTGCTGCTCCTCAACATAATAAGGCTCTGTTCGGTATACTGTCGAGTTTCGGTTGGGTAGCTCACCGACTCGGCTAGCTAGCTCGGCTGAGAGCTGTGGACTCCGCAACTCGGATGACGCCAGATCAGAGCCCTCATGATGGAAACGATCCTTGCCCAATCTTGACCATTTGATGCTCATCCTAGTACAACCAGAACAGTAACAGCGACTCGTACAGCACATGGTGCTGCTCCTCAACATTATGATCTGTTCTGTGATTGGTATTGTCACTTCAATATCTCACTCCATGAGTGCCACAAGTTGCGTAGTCCAAAGGCATAGCTCTCAGCCGAGCTAGCTAGCCGAGTCGGTAAGCTACCCAGCCGCAACTCGACAGCATACCGAACAGAGCCTAAGGCATTGTCCGAGTAGTGGAGTCCAAAGGCACAGCTCTCCGAGCTAGCCGAGTCGGTAAGCTACCCCAGCCGAAACTTGGCGCCATACCGAACAGGACCTAAGTTAGTAAAAGTCACTGACTACCGAAACTGACCACTTCAATTGTTCCGGATATTTATACTTCGCCTCGTTCGATCGTAAGTGGCCGTGTGTCAGTTTCAAAAGGTCCGTCACCCTGTTTCCCTAACCCTCACGGCATTAAGCATGCAAGTTTTCTTTCCAGTGTTGTGCAAACATCGACTGCGGACTGCTTTCGTACTGGGTCATATGTCAATGCAAGACAGAGCCACTCTATACTTCTATAGTCCTGCTTATCAAGAAAGACACAAAGCTATCATCGAAGTTCTTGGTAACGTAAAACAGATTCCAACGCTAGAACGCCGCTTTGACTCAGTACAATAAGGTGCCTATGCCCAACGGTCAATTTTCGTGTTAACGGTCGCCATATAGAATGAGCTTCCATGAGCTACGACGTAACTGACTTTAGCGACGACAGCAGTGGCGTCGTGTTCAATATGCCCGCTTCAGTAAACATCAAAGGTGAGGAGACCGCCGGCTACCGTTCGGTTACCACTGGCTGGTTTCACTGAAGGGCTCGCGAAACGGTTGGGATTGCGCTACACTGCATAGTAGAAAACCGGCCTGCCATCTGAATATCCGTTAGTGGTTCTACCTTGACATCGCTGAAATTTCCCTATCCTAATGCTATTATGGAAAGGAATATCTCAGGGTTGGATTTCTCGTCTTCTAGGTCTTACATCCTCAGCACCCCCGGGGTTCATACCAAGTAACCGGGGGGCTCTGCCTCAGCAACCAAAGGTATAAAAGCAGGGTTCACAACCACCTTCCCTCAGCTCAGAACATCACTCCAACTCCCACTCAATAAACATGTCTCTTCTCTCCACTCTCGCTCTCGCAGCACTGGTGACTATGGCTCAGGCCCAGTCTTTGACTGTTGTCAACGAGTGTCCCGAGTCTGTCTTCCTCTATACTCAGACTAGTTACGGTAGTATCGCGAACAACGTGAACGTTGAGTCTGGTACCGGCGCCAACATGGGCATTAGCTCAGACTGGGACGGTGCCATCAACGTTGGTGAGCTGTCGCTATTATCTGCTGATTATTAGGCTCCGCTTACTTTCGTAGGCACTGGGTGTAATGGCGACTCTTGCACTACTGGTGGCCCCACCTGGGATGGTGTGACCCCCTTTAGCAGAGCTGAATTCAACTTTGTAAATTTTGTAACTCGAGCAAACCATTTCAATCGTCTGACATCTTTCTTCGTCTAGTGGGCGATCTCAGGGCAGGTGACTTACGACATCTCCCTCATTTACGGCTACAATGTTGGGATGCAAATCTCTTCGGCAGATGGTAGCTGTGATGCGTTTGCTTGCACTATTTCTTCTGGCTGCGTCAGTACACGTTACCTTGGAGCTTTGTCTCGTGCTGACATGAACGTAGCCCGTGCCTGGCCCGGACGGTTCATGCTACTCTCCCTGCTGCTCTTCTGTCGGTGCATGCGCTGGTGGTGCTCTCCCTGCTGGTGGAGGAGGCTGCGTGAACAATGCTGGCCCTGGTCCTAACAGTCCTTTCTACTACAACACATGCTACAACGCGTATGCCTTCCCCGACAACGACGGTGCCGGTAAGTCACGTCACTTCCTCTAATTGCATAAATGCGAGGTATTCATGCATGTCTCTCTTGTCCACCCACAGGTGGATACACGCCCGCCGATCTCGTTGACTACACATGCTCCAACACTGATATCACATTGACACTCTGCTCTGGTGCCACGTCGAACTACCACTGAGCGTGGCGCTCGCTCAGTTAGCGGATACCATACCCATCGGTGGTATTGGATCTGATAAGAATATATCATGCCCCTGTTTGCTACTTCTCCCTTTCGGACTTGTATTGAGTGTAACGAATGTACATATTGTGTGTTCAATTCGAACTTTGTGTGTTGCGTGTCTGCAAGCTAGCGTAGTTGTTGAGTTGCTTCTCGTTCGTGGCACCGATTCGAATGGAAGTATCGAGGAAGAGTACTTATACTCGTATTGTGGTAGGGGCAATCACTATAACTTCACCGCCGTTGTGGTCGCAGACGCGTGAGTCAGCCTGTAAGACATCAATTGGCTCTTGGTCATGAACATCATACCGTTCCGGATATGAAGCCGTCAACTCGCCGCAGACCAGTGAAGCTCAGCACCACACGTGAGTCCTTAAGGTCCGATTACCAGGTTCCTGGCACACCGGCGTCTCCATGCCCGCGTTTAGGCAAACAGATACCCCTTGGAGTAGTCACAGTTGAGCAAACTAGAAACAGGTTGAAGGGACTGACAGCACAATGAAACCAAATCCGACACGCATACTACCCATTATCATTTCCCTCGTCCAGACAACAGCCCATTGAAGGTAACTATCATCGGCCGCATCAGATAGATTCGTTTACATCGAAGTGTATCGGCGGTGCTTAGTATGGTTCTTTAATCCACGGGGATTGAGCGCTCGCTAAGTATCGATCCTACGGCTACTGTTGACTTTCCTGTGATTAGTCATGGCACTGAACCGCTGTTCTGGTGGGTAACTATGGTGTCGACCTGAACACCGCCGATTGACACGCACATCCGAAAATCAATCTGGGATTCGATGACTGCAAAGGAGAGGACGACGATGGTCCTCGAAACAATAGTGCGGGGAAGAGACGATACAAGAGCCAAGCAAAAGAACTCTTACATAAAGAAAGTGGATAAGAAGTTCACAGGCGGTCGCACTTGAAATCTGAGCATTGCCATCCATTACTTCTATCCAGCAAGGACTCGGAACGTCATTGAGTAGCTCCCATAAACTCAACACACATAACACATCTGATTTCTTCGAGAAGTCCGTCAGATCACGAGGAACGAATCTAGCCCGGGTTCAGGAGTACTATGCCAGAGGAATATCCGCGATCCATCTCGTGAACATGTCCTAAGCACGAGTCAGCAAAGCGCGCTCGGAAGGATGATCGATGATTCCCCATGCAAACAACTCACCAAAGCAGCTTCTGGCTGATCGAACGGTACCATGTGGCTGTAACAGGAAAAAAGGGTCAGCATGCGTTCAGCTGAAGACGTAACAGAAGAACTAACCCAGCCTCATGGACCGTGACGAAGGTAATATTGCCCGCACCCGAACCACCGCCGTTTGCACTGCGCACGGTACCTGCCACTTTGCCAGATTGCAGGGTTATCCATTGCTCCGTTGGCGCAGTCGTAAATTCAGGGAGGAACTTAGTGTCGAGAACTTCGAGCCAACGTTCATTACCCTACAAGGAAGTCAACAATCATCTGTTCTCCTCATGTCAACGACTTACGATATAATTGCACATCATATCTGTAACATCAAACATCAGCCCGCCATTTACCACCTGGAGGTCATAGGCAATCCTACTTACCAGCGTTCCCAGCATAAACCAATAACCTCACTCCATCGTGAATCAATGGGGGTAACAAAGCAGCAGAGTTGTGCATCGAATCTCCCTGAAACGTAAACGCCAGGTTGAGAGCCATGTTGCATGATTCAAAATTCCGGTAAGGGTTCACGCCTAGTGCAGCCTTGACATCGGGTTGATTCATGTAGGTCTCAATCCAGCCCATTTCTCGATAGCAGAGAGGCCCATCCTTGGCGGGATCACAAGGACGACGTGCATCGTAAGGGTTGAGGCCAGATTCTAATAGCCAAAGCAAAGTTCAAATAACAGACACGGACCCTGAACTTGGACTCACGTTGGATAGGGCCGTATAGTTGGCTGTTGCAGTACAAGGCAGCAGGAACACAGACAAAGCGAGAGTCATAGTCGTAGCAACCCTTTATAAGTCTCTGGCATAGTGGTACTTTAATTCTGAGTGCCTGGCACTGTGGTCCTTCTGGGTCATCGTAGATGGGGTATGGTCCATCGCAGAGGTAGTCAGGTATCGAGGCCATCTGAATGTAATTGTCGGTCATCCCGTTACCGAGCATGACAGATGCAAGGTTGATCCTAACGAGCGCTCTATTGGCACTGGACGACGCTGCAAAAGGGACCTTCTTGTTCTCATTGTAAATCACGCTCGCGATGTTCGGTGCGTATGTGCCACCATAACTCTCGGCTGCGACGTGGAAAGGCAGAGCTGCGTACTCAGGAAAACGGGAGAGGAAGAGCTGTAAGAACACATAAACGTCCTTGCCCGCGGCTGGACTGGTATCGACAGTGCTCCCGTCCTCGACGTAAGAGTATCCGACAGCTACGGGTTGGTCAAGGAAGATGATATTAGCATTCGTGTTCCAGCTGTGAGGGTTCGGAGTCGTGTTGTTGCCGTAATTGTCGATGCGGCAGGGACCTAGCTCGAAGAGCAGACCAGTGGAGGAGCTACATCCAGGGCCGCCATTGAGCCACAAAACGAGTGGTGCATCCTCGGGTGAGTTCCGGGCCTCAAAGAACCTGGGAAGTCAAAATTGTGAGCGTGTCAAACAGACTGGAATGTGTGCTAGAGGAAGCGGACCAAAAGAAGAGGTGTTTGTCGTCGGTAACGTCGAGGTATCCAGAATACTGCTTGACGGTTGGATCACAGAGCGTAGGTTCGGTGATCCGAAGCTGATAGTCGGAAAAATGTGAGTGCTGGACGAGCTCGTCTACGCGACCCGTGACTCGTCAGCCCATCCATCACTCTTTATGACTCAGAGACTCACACATCAGGCCATGTTCCTGAACAAAGGCCCTTCCATCCATCCACTTGTAAACCTTCTCATCGGCCTCGTCCAACGTGGGCTGGGGTGGAATGGGCAGCCCGCTCGCCGAATCACGGACTGGAGACAATGCATCACCGAGAACTATTTGTGTGTCGGGAATAAAAGTCGCAAGGACGGTGGAGAGGAAGACAAGAGGCAGCAGACTGAGTACCCTCATCGTCGTGATGGTGGTAATTGTACGAGCAGTGTACTCCGCAAGTCCATTGTCAGCACACTGGGAACGTTTCCTATATTGCCTATTTTTGGCACAATAGCCCATCCCCATACGTATTGTACACTTATTTGCTTTCTACCTCGTTGGCAATGGCATCTTCAAGCAATGCAAGCACGACGCTTGCAGATCCCCATGAAGATTGGAATCCCGCTCCCGAATGACTAGTACATGTGCGTGGTTAGCACTCACTCGAACTGCAGGCTAGACGCAGAATTGAGATAGAAAACTCACCCATAGTTGTAGACAACCGGAATTTTTCCTCTTCCTCGTTCAATGGAACCAACTTCGAGCCTTATTCCTCCCTTTCTCGCTGGGCGTAGCCCACACCCTTCGTCGACGATGAGCGCTTCGAGGTCCTCGATTGTTGCTTCACGGCTTGCACGGACAGAGGGAGGCGCAAGGTCGGGACAGAGCGCAAACACACGATTGAGGATATATATTCGATCCGTATCACGCGGAACTGGGTACCTGGTATCAAGCATACAATACACTCTGTGAGGAAAACACGAATCTGGCAGGAATACTGACCAGTCGTTGGGTACTTTGATCCCACCGACGATTACCTGTTTCGCATGGTTTTGGGCATTTCCTCGGTAAGGAAAAAATGGACGCACATCTCCTGTACACCGTGGCATCATGTATACATACGATCCATCCACCCCAGAAAGCGTTCTTCCATATTTGATCCATGGTGCACGTAGCAGGATGGTCTGTCCACGAATAGAATAAACATCCTTATCTTCGATACCTCCAAGAAAGCGGGCGCCAATCCCAGGGCATGCAATGATCGCAGCTGGTTTGGTTGTGCTGTCAAACACCTATGGATATGTCATTTCAGCGTCTGAGTCTCTGACCCATAAATTTCACATAGGCGCTCAATAAGTATCACCTGGGAAATATGTTGCAAGTTTACCCGCTTTGTAGAGCCTCCGCCAGAGAGAAAGCGGGCAAGAAGCCAGTTCATATATGCAGGTGTATTAAGGGTGAATGTGGTGAATGTGTACCCAGCTGTGGAATCAAGGATAAGGTCATGTTCTAGCACTGTATGGAACTGCACGGTGTTGTTTGTTGAGCAACCAGGCATGCCTATGGAAGCACAACTCCAAAACAGACGAAGAGCTCACGTTGGGCATGTAATCTAGCCACGTAGAAGGATCGATGCCGTCCGCTCGGAATTCAGTGTGAGTGTGTCTGAAGAAAAGTCCAGGGACTGCTCCTCTTCCATCCGGCTCTGAGTCTCGCCACATTACGTCGAACGTTTCCTTGTCAAGCGCTGCACGAACATGGAGAGTGATTTGATAAGAAACACCAGAGTCGATAGGTACGGAGCGTTTGAAGAGGAATATCAAATAACAGACGACATGTAGCGTACCTTTCTGTCTTGCATCTCCGAATGCCTGACTGACATGGTGTGCACCCTGTGGAGGAGAGTTGAATAAATCGACCCGATCACCCACGATCAGTTGAAGGACGCTCACAGCCCAATGACTTGTATACCGGATTGTCCGCGGGTCGGTGGGAAACGTCTCGGCGACGATGGTTACATTGTATTTACCTGTCTCTTGAACGCGGATAGCAGTGGATAGGCCGACTACGCCTGTTCCAAACGTGCAGGTGAGTGACAATAAACGCAAGAAAATATACTAATGGACCAAGATCGCTGTCGCGGCGGCCCTGATAACAGCGACCAGGTGCAAGTGTAGGAATAGATGTCAAGGATAGCGAGCCTACCTGCGCCAATGACTATTATTTCCTTCCGGTCGTTCAACGACATGGCTAGGAGGCTAGATCCGTTGTAAAGCGCTGGCTGAGAGAACACTTTCACACAGAAGAATCTCGCGCGAGCTGAAATGACCAGGTAAGGCTCCAGAACTTGTACTGGGGGAGAGCACTGAGATCATTGGTACGGACCCAAAGTGACTACTACTTCATATAAATTCAAAGTCATTCCAGTGTTTGTCGGCTTCCCACCATGTGCCAATACATGTTCCCCTGCATATTATGTCGCCTGTTGCTCAGCTTCAGTCTACTATTTATCAGTGGCCCTCTGATGGTGTCGAGAACGCGAACCTTTGGCTTTAAAAAAATCCAGACTCGATAAATAATCTTGTCAATGAGGCTGCATAAATTCAAAAGTAAGATATTGCCGCCCCGTGGGAGGCGGTCGAGTTCCTGGACTGTTAATGGACCTTCGATGACTTCAGTGTCCTCGACTAGAACAACGAGCTATTTTCCCTCGATGGCGGACCATCGGAGCAACGTGCTCGTGATTGGGGCTGGTCCGTTCCTCTTCCCTGCATGGACAAGGTACTTCGATGTTCTGATTGGGCGATTTGTAGGTATCATTGGTCTGACCACGGCGTTGAAACTTCAAGAGACGGGCCGCTACCACGTCACCATTCTCGCAGAAACTTTTCCCTCAGATCCAAGGACGATCCGTTACACAAGCCATTGGGCAGTAAGATCGTCTGTCACCCTCATGATTTTCATATAACTTGACTGTGCTCGTATATAGGGCGCTCACCATATCGGTCATGCCCAGGACAATGATCAGTGGCAGAGTATGGTCTTAGTGATGGTGCCATCACTATCCATCTGACACTCTATTGTAATCCAGATATGGACAAAGAAACATTTGATATCATGTGGGCCCATTCCGCACCGGATCACCCAGCCTCGTATTGTTTCCGCCGACATGAACAGACAGAATATGAAACTACTGAGAGAACGCATGTTAAATGGCTAGAACATATGCCCGAGGTACAGTTGCTTCTTTCGATTCCTGTCAATCGCCCCACGATTGCTCAAAAACACATAGTTCCGATACCTCTCCCACGAGGAGCTGATTCCCGGTGCTACACTTGGCTACACATTCAATACTGTCACGATAACTCCATCTCTATATCTCTCGTATCTCTTCTCGTGCTTTTTTGCAAATAACGGAACCGTCGTCCGGGCATCCCTTCAGCACATTGACCAGGTTCTTGAGAATGGCATTACTCCATTTGTTGATGTTCCCACTGGTGCAAATCCTGACACAAGCACTATGGAACAGAACATCGAGGCCTTATTTGTATGCACGGGACTCGGATCACGTTCGCTCGGTGGCGTTGAGGACAATCGTGTTTACGCTCTTCGTGGTCAAACCGTCCTCTTACGTGCGCCATGGGTCCGTTTCGGTAGGTCCTTTGAAGAAAAAGATGGGACGTACACGTACATCATGCCGAGGAGAGGTGGGGACGTAGGTCTACCCATTACCGTCGGAAAAATGGATCACTGATGTCAATTACCAAGGTCCTTATCGGAGGCACAAAGACGCCTAACGACTGGTAGGTGTTCACACTACTTAATGTCTTGTGCGTTCTCTGAAACCCACACAGGTCAGCTAACCCACACCCCGACATGACGACCAACATCCTCACTCGTGCCTTTGCACTGGTCCCAGAACTTGCACCAACAAACGTCTCCAGCCCAACAGTGGATGACCTTCGACCCCTTATAACAGACCTTGGATGTGGGCTCCGTCCGGTACGCGAGGGTGGCCTTCGGCTCGAGGTTGAGTGGGTAGCACGTCCGGATAGACAGGGGAAGAAAGTGCCTGTTGTGTTTCATTACGGGTACGTCCACTGCATATAACAATAACAGAGTTTGTCTGATACTGCTCATGAGTAGACATGGCGAGTATGGGTATATTTCTTCGTGGGGATCGGCACGTATTGCCGTCGACCTTCTGGAAAAGGCAATGAGGGAAATCATTCTTGGCTGAACAGGGCGGGGAAACATGACGTCGAAGGGGACATCCCCGATGAAGTGAACAAGGCATGGACTGAGATGAATCCTAAACGTCCCGGAATTGATCCAGTGTACAATCAGGTATTATCTTGGTACAACTTTAGTGAATTCAAATTTTCGGTAGAAGTGAGAGTGGTCAGAGGCTGCTAATGAGTTAGTAGGGAGCATACACGGCGATGCGAGAGGCTGCGCGAACGATCTCGGTAGTGCAGAAGTGTAGCGCACCGTGAGACGATGGCAAAAAGGCAATATCAAGTTAGTCAAAAAGCCGTACCGGTGGTGGTAGGACGTGAAGATCGGATCGCATGGCGATACTACAGGCGTCGAGGACCAAGAAGAGGATAAGGAGAGTGCACAGGATCACGAAGAGAGCGACAATGGCACAACAGGCGGCATTACCTAACTGGGAGTCACGACACTTGGTGCGTTCAAATAGGCGATCAGTGGTCAGCCCGACGGAGAATGTCAGCGCGACTCCAAACGAGTCGAGAACGCACCGTGCAATCTACTTGAACCACCGAAATCGCCCCATAAACCCGGGAAGCGACGTGATCAACTTGAACTCCCGGGCTGCTATCCTCGGATACTCGAAAGGCTGGTGCCAGTACTAGTAGTGTACACTGGGTGAAGGTGGGTGGGGAGTACCAGTAGTGGGCCATGATGAAGTGGGGGCAGACTAACAGGCTTCTTTCGAAGGTGCCCAACCGCACTTGTCTATCCCCATGCAGTACCACTGCAGAACGAGCCACGCTGTATTCCGTTCCACTTCCGGCGTGTGAGGATACTGGTAGGAGCAAAGTCGTGCGCGTGACCGGTCACCTTATTCGGTCACCGCAACACTTAGAATATTTTGGACTGTTGGGGCTATGGTCCTTGAATTCAATGATGTCTACGCTTTTTGGTTGTTCATACGATCGAGCACTATCAATTCCTTGCAATTATCATATTTGACGTGGGCAATGCAGACAATGCTATCGCAAGTACAGACAGATCAGTCCATGATTTCATACAAGCGTCCAGCTACATCCCAATTTTCTAAATTCGTGGAGGAGAGATTGCCCGATGCAACTGTATACCTGCCAGCTCCTGATAATACCGCATGAGGGTGGCTACCTCCGTTGGAAGAAGGAAATTGTTCACAAGCAGGACCTACCAAATCAGAACAGCATGTCAGCATCTTGCCTAGAGCCGACTTTCACAACGAAGCCGATCACTCACCAGTAACCATGTTCTTAGGGCCAGCAAGCCAGCACCTTGCTTTATCAGTTTCCAGTTTTCCTTGATAAACGCTTTGGTTCCGTTAAAGTAATTTGCAACAAACTTGTTCCTGTAGCAGTTGTTTGTATTTGACACGGATATCATACAACAGATATATTGAAAATGCTCACCGGTTTAGGAAGATCCATCTGAACCAAAGTGCTTGTATCACCTTGTCTTCGTCGAGGATGTCATCCAACTCAAATAGCTCCTCTTCTCTATCGATAATCACCCACTTGAGCACTCCATAGGGTTGCAGTGACAAAGTGTTCAAGATATCAAATAGGCGTGGACCACCAGGACGACAGGAGTAGTAAACATCACCTCCGTCTGTCTCTGGTAAATAGGGGGGTGTAGCTGATGGTCTGAGGCCATCTTGTGCATTAGTCCCTGATAGAGCCAGAGAGGTCGAATGTCCTGGTGCTGAGCTACCTCTGGTTTCGGAAGCCGTGGGGTTCGAGTATCTGGACGTGTCATATTTTGGTTTGAGGTCTTCCTCCATGCTTGTTGGCATGGCAGAGACGGAACCGGTGTCGAATCCGCTCGCAATTCCAGCTGCTGTGCTGGAAGTAGGGGCAAGAGATTTCTCCTCGGATTCTGTACTCTTGGCCTTTTCAATATACCTCGAATAAGACGACAGGTCCGAGATAGACAATTCTCTAATAGAGACTTGACGATGCGTCGTGATCAGATTGCTGTATCATTCAGTAATTAATGCATTGAAACAGTCAAATCTTTTGAGAGGTTGCCTACGATTCTGGTTGTGGATCTGGTATAGTTAACGAAAGTTGTGTATAGTGCTAAACACAGCTTAAGACGAAGGTTTCGAACGGGTAGGCAAGACACACCTGATCCCAATGCACCGTCACACTTGAATGATCCCACGCCAAGTGCTTATCCAACATTTTCGGACTGTCGAATTTCTTGTGCAAGTCGCAGAGTGGACACAACCAGTCTACCATCGAGCTCTTTGCAGACGTAATACGAAGCCGTTCGGTGTTAGTCGAGACACTATCTGTAAGTGGGCAGCTATAGACAATAGAAATTGTTGTGCATGGAAGGGAATGAGGTTTGGTGTCGATACCAACCATTCGACAACGAAGCTGAAAACCACGCTGGAGGTTACGACGTAAGAACGGAAGTTGACGCATCTTGTGAAGTCGAACGACACTTGATGAGAGTTGCTCTAGTCTGTCCAGAAGAGTCTTTGATGGCTCCGCATGTCTGGGGATGTCCTCAGGCTCGTCACTTTCCGGTGTATCAGTCGAGTATCTGTTGGCAGAGTCATCCACGACAACATCGCTATCCTGGACTGGGTAGTCAATATTATGTTCACCCCCATCATCCGACCCGTGTGCTGAAGCCACAGGGCGAGACGCGACCGACTTCACGCCAACCTGGAGCTTGCGAGCAGCTTTTATAGCTTTCTGCCTGGGTGGCCTATTAGAAATTGTGAACACCTGAAGAGACGACACGTGATACTATCGTGACTACAAAGCTCACTGCTGTAGATCTTCATCATAACCCTCACTCCTAATCTCACGACCGAAGATATTGTGCCTGCTGCGCGACCCAACTTCTCCGCGGCGAAGAAACCAACGTCTGCGTTTATCCTGTGTGAAAATACTGGAGTCTTCAGATGGACCACGTTGACCAGAAGAACCGATCGACATGCGGGAGTGGCGTCTTGCGCTGTCTTCAGACTCCTTTTGAGTGAAATTACTCCCCCATTTCTTGACCTCGACTCTACGAAAATTATGATCGCGAGCACTTTTAAAAGGCCTATCGTCTATGAAGTCCACTTGGGTGACTCATCGGTGATTGGCCTCGACTTTGGGATCGTCATTGTCGATACTCACACTGATTGAGAGCAGATCCACGCGATTTTTGAACTAAAGCCAGTGTTTTACTAGGATCGTTCATAGTGCAATAAAGCATGGAGTTCACCTTTCCTACTGCCAGTCTGTTGTATCCGGTCAACGACTTGAGGAGATCGAGAGTGCTCGGATTGAGCTGGGAGAGACCATTGTTCACGTTCCACACGTACGGTGGCATTGTCACTGTCCGAATCGTCTGGGACACCAATCCCTACTTTCCTCGCTCTTTTGGCGACCATAGTCGGACGAGCAGGATGGCGTTGCATATCTAATCCCGTTCCTTGGGTCAATACAAGCTCATACCATGAAAGTTGTGTCAGATGCCCACCGGGATCCAATCGCGTCTGAAAGACATCCGAGTCTGAGTCTGAGGTAGCAGACGGAACGACCGCGCGTAGCGTCTTTGACTTGCCGCCGCTTTGACTGCTAGCGGTAACAGAGTGACTATCAGAGTCAGACTGGACCTGCGATGGCATGAGCTTCCTCGCAGCCTTCGGGGTGAGGATTGGGCGCGATAGCGCAGACTTGGTTGCAACTCGGCTCTCAGGTTGACTCGGTGGCATCTCAAAGAGTTAGCAGATAAAATGTAACGTAATGTTCAAAAGACAAAGACTCGAGACACTAAAGTCTTAATCGGGTGGAAGGTGCGGGAGGCAAAGGAAAGCTCTGGGAAACATGTAATGACCGAGATTATCACGACATGTATATGGGCGAGCGCTCTTGCAGAGGACCTTCAAGCCGGACCACCCGGTAGCCATACATGGAAAATAAAACCCAGCATCCGAGTGTTGGATATGATCCAAGACAGGAACACAGAAGTTGGTGGACGTACCAATGTCCTGGCTGGAAGAAAGGACGTTTTCATACAGCAGACCATGGAAAGTACATGAACTAATGAGTATCATTTCGCTAGCTTCCGTCAGTCCTTCCCGTATCACAATGTGTTGACTGCAGCTCAACGAGCTTTCTGGTCGGCAGCGTAATTCTCGAAGTTCATGGCCACACGATACGTAGCATTGGCATCTTGTAGACCTCGAGGGGTAATGGGGTCTCTTTATGACTTATGGGCGGCATTCAGTGATTTCGCTCGACGAAGGAGTGCGACTCGAGGGAACGTGGCCCGTGCGTAGATGGATGCGGACAAAAGTTTCGCTGTAGGCACTGGCGACTTTGCAGAAGTAATTAACCCTCATGCACGTGACTAGCGTTTCTGTCGTCGTCGTCGTCAGTGTCCGTGTACCACGATGCGCTTCACAAAGCCAGCATGGGTGACACACAGAGGTAACACTAGACTCTCTATGCCATACTTATTGGCTGACCCCACCACTACCAGACAGCGCCAAGGACACCAAACGCCTCTCTATCTTCTCCATTCATGTCCACCCCGATGGCTCTCGAATAGCAACAGGAGGCCTCGATGCAAAAGTGCGCATATGGAGTACCAAGCCCATTATTAATCCCGCCTCTGAACGCTCAAATCGGCCACCTAAATCTCTTTGCACTCTCAGCATGCACACGGGACCTGTACTCACCGTCAGATGGGCACATTCCGGGAGGTGGCTGGCAAGTGGCAGCGACGATGAGATTATCATGATCTGGGACCTTGATCCGTGCGTATACCTGCGCAATAACCTACCGTTCTTTGTTCTCATCTGTGGTCGCGGAACAGGTCAGGTCGGGGCAAGGTCTTTGGTTCCAACGAGATCAACATTGAGAACTGGAAACCAATGAAACGACTACCAGGTCATGAAAGTGGTAATAAATTTCCCTCGAGATATTTGTTCTGCATATATATTGCCTCACAGATGTCGTGGATGTTGCCTGGGCACCCGAAGACCGCTTTCTAGCCTCTGTCGGGTTGGACTCGAAAGTCATCATCTGGTGTGGGTATACCTTAGGTTAGTACCCCTATGCTCTTGTTAAGAGTTCTTGCCTATTCTTAGCGCACCATCTCAGAACGGATACGAAAGCTAGATCAGCACAACGGATTCGTCAAGGGTGTCTGTTTCGATCCTGTAGGCGAATTCATGGCTACCCAGTCGGACGACAAGACTGTTAAAATCTGGCGAACAACGGACTGGAGTCTGGAGGCTGAGGTAACCAAACCATTTGAGGACTCGCCCGGCAGTACATTTTTTCGTCGTCTTAGGTTTGTCCTCGAACTTTCCCTATGACTCGATCTCACCGCTACATTAGCTGGTCTCCGGATGGTGCCCACATAACAGCCTCTAATGCAACCAACAATAGGGGATTCGTTTTCATCGCTGCTGTCATCACCCGAGGGCTATGGACATCTGAAATCAGTCTGGTTGGTCACGAAAATACCGTTGAAGTTGCAGTAAGTGCCATCATCTCTCATGCTCTACATGCGATGAAGTCACGTGACATTAGAGTTACAATCCACACATCTTTTTGCGTAACCCGGATGCACCTCTCGCAACTTCAAACATATGCTCCGTCGTTGCTCTTGGAGCAGACGACAGATCCATCTCGATTTGGCAGACGAAAACTGCTCGCCCTCTCATTGTTGCTAGGGAAGTTTTTGAAAGACAAATTATGGACCTTAGCTGGTGAGCCCCCTGAGATCTTTTCTCTACTCCTTTAACGTGATTCAGGTCCCGGGACGGGCTTACTCTCTACGCTGCTTCCTCAGATGGAACAGTTGCAGTGTTTGACTTTGATGCAGAAGAATTAGAGGGAATAGCCCCTTACGGTGCACAGAGGCAATACCTACAAAAATTTGGCTTTGTTCCACCGCCTGTTCCCGAGGGCTACTCTCACGGCACCAAGTATGGGGACGAGTCTACCCCAACCACATCCCGCATTACCCCTCCACCTTCTCCGACGCCTCGTGCAACCTCTCAAAGTACTCAGTCAGGGTTTGGTATGACAGCCGTCAATGGAGGTGAACATATTAACAAACTGGTCGCCAAGAAGAGCACAAAGAAACGTGTCCAACCTCTCCATATGTCGTCAATACCTTCTGCAGCGACCGTTCCACCTATCCGAGATCCGCCACCCACTGAATTGCGGGTTCCAGCGTCCAAGCCAAGACTAGCTTCTCCCTCCGTGTCACCCGTGCCAAGTATGCGTGGGTTCGATGCAGACATCGAGATGGGCGGTCCCACAGACATGGAAGTACCTATTGACTCTCTGGAACAGACGCCCGAGATAGGTAGAGGAAAACGGAAAGCTTCCACATTGGATGACGAACCGCTCGTCAAACCTCGCACTTTGGGTGGTAGCCTACCAAGGGAGAGCGTTGCCGTCCGTGAGATATCGAGTACGGGCGAAAAGTGGGACACGACACGTCTGTTACATGCTGATGTTTTGCCATCGCCACCCATATTGACATTCTTGAGTGCAAAAGTGGACGGCAGTGAGGACGTTTTGGAGGCTCGGAATTCGGAGGACGACGGGCCGACGGAGGTGTTGTTTGCGAGTGGAAAGCAAACGCAGTGGCTGGATTATCTACCGTCGGCCGTGATGGGTCTGACTGCATCACCGTCGTTCTGTGCAGTGGCAATGCAAGATGGATCCGTAAACGTGTACTCACACACAGGAAGGAGGTGAGCTAGTATTATGCAGTTCTCTGTAAACTGAGCTGACCACGAACATGCCACAAGAATGATGCCTACGCTGAGCCTAGGTTCACCATGTGCAATAATACAAAGTTGCAAAACGGCACTCCTCTTGCTAACCACACTGGGGAAGTTGACCTGTATGTGAGTACATCAGCCCGCTGACAACTTCATGTGGTGACAGCACACTAGAAATGTCAAGTCGCAAGCCGTTTATTTTCCCCCTATTACTGTCGACTCGCTACTAAGACCTCCAAACTGTACCATCCTCTCTGCAACTATCCGACCAAATGGCGCACCTATCGTTCAATGTTCTACTGGGATCACATACTCTTTTGACCCTCAACTTTGTTCGTGGATCAAGCTTAGCGAGCGTTGGTGGGCCGAGGGTTCAGATGTCTGGCAAGGTCGCCAACGGGTTAATAAGGATATCGTCGCTTCCATTGAAGGCGCCATTAGCACTATTTCAAGGACGACAGAGCATAGGGAACGACCAGAGTGGTGGAACATGGCACTAACACTTGGTCACCTCGAGTCTAAAATGCACGCTGCGAAAGCACTCGAAAGCCCATCGGAATACAAGCAAGCGTTGCTCTTGTATGCAAAGAAGATCGCGGACGAAGGTTTCAGGGCCAAAGGAGAAGAACTTATTAGGGACCTATTTGGGCCAGTGTTTTGGTGCGTACACCCGTGACGGTTCTGGGCGTTGAAGCACGATTGAGCGTGATGTAGGCGGCCTGGAAGGGATGACTGTTGGTGTCCGAGCGTGGTGGGGATGCTCAAACGCGACCTGCTACGCGAAGTTCTCTCTGTATTTGGTGGGTCTTGTGCTCTCTCATAAATGGTGCTGTTCTCACCCGATGGTCCACAGCAAGGAGCAAGACACTGACGAAATTAGCGTTGGACTGGCAGGACATGTTGAAGAAGGCGACGAACGATGACGCTGTTTGATGTCAGTTACTTTAGATCATCGTACTGTGGGACAGAGACTCGGCAGTGTCAGATCGCATGCACCAGCTGTGATTTGGGATTTAGACGGTCTCAGGGATGAATAGACGACTCAGTGTTTCCTTCTGTAATCCGTAATTTTGGGCGCCGCTCGTTGGAGGCTACTTATCAATCGCGCACGCTTCACAAATCAAAGGAGATCAAAAAGTCTTTACGATGGCTAAGAAGGCCCTTATATTGATTGCAGATGGCATCGAAGAGATGGAATTGTGAGGTGTCCATCGCTCACCCGACTCGGACTGACACCGCACAGTACTATCGCCTATGACACGCTCGTTCGTGCAGGCGTTGAATGCACGTCTGCCCATGTCCAAAGTGACGGGTCTCCGTATGGATCTGTGGGGACCAGCCCAGCACTAGTTGTGTGCTCGAGGGGCGTCAAGGTCTTGCCTGATACAACCCTACAACCTCAGAATGCGAGCCCGGTGTGTGCAACGATGACTACCTATGGGTGGTCTTATTCTATGATGTGCAGGATAAATACGATGCCCTGATCCTTCCCGGTGGACTAAAGGGTGCCGAGGCCTTTTATCAGTCCGCCGAGGTGCAAGCTCTAGTGAGGGAATACTATGACGGCAACAAAATCGTAGCTGCGATATGTGCAGGTGCGTCGAAGACACCTCGACCGTAGCGTAGGCAGTGAGACGCCCCCGGGTCCTTAGGTACATTGGCTGTAAAGGCAGCTGGTCTTCCTGCCCAGCCAATCACGTCGTATCCGCTGGTTAAGAACGAGCTGGCTTCAAGTAAGTGGACCCGAAATCAAGCGGAGAGCAGCTTGGGACTGGTTTCCCGACAGTGTACGATTACAAGGAAGATTCCGTCGTCGTGTCTGACAAGGTGCCGGGCAAAGGAACGCTGGTGACAAGGTGTGTTGAGAGCTCCACTCTTGTGTCCTTGCGTGACGTTGGCATGTTCCAGTCGGGGACCAGGTGAGTCATGGTATGGCATGGCAAGCACTGTCGAACACACGCGTTGCAGGTACTGCTTTTCCCTTTGCGTTCAAGTTGGTGGAACTGCTTTGTGGCAAGGCAAAGTGCGACGAAGTACGAGCATTGATGGTGTTCCCTCCTGGTGCCAGCTATCCCTACTGACGGTGTTGTACTGTATGATGTCTTGTGTACGGCGTGAAAATGGCACGGTCGCGTTTTGTTTGTTTATTTTTCGTATGCGAGTTGTTCAGCACGGCGTGCTACGACGGATCCATGGGCTTTCGCGGACGGTAGCCATTCAGAGATGGGGTTGCAGGGCTCGTCCAGATCTGATAACACATGGCTGCAGATGTATCGAGTCATGCCCAGACGTCCCCTTTAAACACCGAAATCGCCTCAGACGCCTTTGGTCACCATCCACAATGGCCTCCACAGAGTCACTCGTCGCCTCTCTCGCTTCCCTCTCAATCACTCCAGCTGCTGCCATCTCCCACCTGGACACAAACTCCCCAGCATCCTGGCGTGATGTTCTCCTCGCCACCCCTTCCGTCCCCAAATCATTCGAGCTGATCAAAACCCTCGTCTACAAACCAAAAACCGCAAAAACGGCCACCCCAGTCCCTATCGTCGTCATCGCACGCGATGAGACCGAAACAAGCTCCTCCGCACTCGCCAAAAAACTCAATCTTAAGGAACTCCGCCTGGCATCAGAGGACCTCCTTGCCGAGTTTTTCGGGCTCGATAAGAATTCGCGTGCGTCGTCCGATCTTCTTTTTTTCCTACCAGGCGATACCTCATGCTCATCGATCTATAGTGTCGCTCTTGGCGTTGAACAAGGATACGTTTTCCAAGGTGGTTACTGTGATCGACGCCTCCATCGCGACGTCGTCTACTATGTTTGCAGTCCATGCGTGTTCTTCAGCTTCAACGCTATTCTTGTCCGGAAAAGACATTGTCACATACCTAAAGAGCCTCGAAACTGAGGACGTCAAAATAGAAGAGGTAGACTTTACTGCTCTCAAAACCGACGCGCCAGCCTCGAAGCCCGTCGTGAAAGAGAAAGAGGACGCAAAGATCGATGGTGCCGTACAGATCGCGATCGGTGTCAAGAAAGAGGTTGACTTTTCGGCTTGGTACCAGAACGTGCGTGCGACTAGATCAGAATGAATTTGCCTTCTGAAAATACATTCCATGATAGGTTTTGTTGAAAGCAGACATGTTAGAGTATTACAGCGTCAGTGGATGCTACATCCTCAGGCCGTGGTCTTACAGCATTTGGGAGGAAATTCAAGGTAGGCTTCTTCAACGATTGGTTCGTAAGGATGACACAACATGCTATTAGATTGGTTCAACAAGAGAATCAAAGCTATGGGCGTGCAAAATGCGTCATTTCCGATGTTCGTCTCCTCCAAGGTTCTTGAGCGGGAAAAGGATCATGTCGAAGGTTTCTCCCCAGAGGTCGCATGGGTCACTAGAGCGTAAGTGTGTCCATAGGAGTGTAGCATGACGACATTCACAGTTAACGGTGCATCAGTGGATCCTCAGACCTGGAGGAACCTATCGCCATTCGTCCAACATCCGAGACTGTCATGTACCCCTGTGCGTTTGCCCCACGTCTCCTAATCCAATATTCTGACAGTAGTTAGATTATGCCAAGTGGATCAAGAGCCATAGAGATTTGCCGTTGAAGCTTAATCTGTGGAATAACGTTGTACGGTGGGAGTTCAAGCATCCCCGTGCGTGATGGCAAATACTGTCGTCTCCGGGTTGCACTCAGTGTCACTTCTACTCCAGAGCCATTCCTCCGAACCCGCGAATATCTGTGGCAAGAAGGTCATACGGCTCACCTAACCAAGGCAGAAGCTGATAAGGAAGTACTTGACATCCTGGAACTCTACCGACGTGTCTACGAGGAGCTGCTCGCTGTTCCTATGATCAAGGGTGTCAAGTCCGAGAAGGAAAAATTTGCGGGCGCTCTTTACACTACTACTGTCGAGGGCTTCATCCCAGCTAGTGGTCGCGGTATCCAGGCTGGGACATCGCATTGCCTTGGCCAAAACTTCTCAAAGCCAGAGATGTTCAATATCGTGGTTGAGGACCCGAACGATCCCACTGGCCAAGGCAAAACCTATGCCTGGCAAAACTCGTGGGGTCTTTCTACGCGTACAATCGGAGTCATGGTCATGGTGCATGGTGATAATCAAGGACTTGTTCTTCCTCCTCGCGTTGCGTCTGTCCAGGTTGTTGTTGTTCCATGTGGTGTCACAGCCAAAACGAGTGACGCAGACAGGAGCAAGATCAATGACGCGTGTGACGAACTTGCCAGATCCCTTGTTGAAATCGGTGTCCGAGCAAAGGCCGATCTGAGAGAAGGCTACACTCCGGGTTATAAGTTTAACGACTGGGAACAAAAGGTTTGATACCCGGGATACTTCTTGTTTTAACACGGGATGCTGAGACCTCTATTCTGTGCCTCACAGGGCGTGCCTCTCCGTCTTGAGATTGGACCAAATGATCTTGCGAAACAACAAACTCTGTCGGTCCGCCGTGACACCGGTGCAAAGGCTCCGATCGCGCTTGCAGACCTTAGGACCACCATCCCTCAACTCCTCGATACTATCCACAATGACATGTACACAAGAGCCCTCGACGAGTACAACGCACACGTAAAGGAAGTCACACGTTGGGAAGACTTTGTCCCAACGCTGGACAACAAGTGCATCGCCATCATCCCCTGGTGTGAACGAGAAGCGTGCGAAGACGACATCAAGGAGCGAAGTGGTCGATCGTGAGTATTCTCAATGATCTTCCTACGAGCGGACGAACTTCTGGTAGAAGAGGAAGATGTCTCTGTTGTTGGCTTTGGGCGATACGTTTCGAGAATGCTAATCGTTGGTCTCTTCTGCAGTGCGGAGCCCCAGGACGAGCGTGCGCCATCTGCGGGCGCCAAGTCCCTTGCGATTCCCTTTGACCAAGCTCGTTGGACGCCGATCGAGCCTGGCAAGACAAAGTGCGTCGGATGTGGACAGGACGCAAAACGGTGGACCTTGTTTGGAAGATCATACTAGAGTGATTGTGATATCTAATCGGTCTCTATTATACGTGATGATGATCGTCGTCGTCTGTAACCAGTGAGAAAACGTAGATGCAAACAAACCTGTGATCTGACTTTTCCGCCGCTCCTGACTGACACGGGTCCATGACATGTAGACTAGCTATACTTGAGGCTATATTTATTTCGCGAATGGAAGTGGACTTTGTTGGTGGCGTAAGATGCCAGTCTGTTCGGGCGGTGCCTCCTTGACGACGAGCATCAGCGACTGTGCAGCGGACGGTTAGTTGCTTACCGGACCCGGCCCGACACTATCCAGGTATGTGCATCTCGGTTGAAGTGGTGCAGGGTGACGAGCCACGTGTCCCAGAATAAATTCCACATGGTGTGTCAAACTGTCCAAAGTGCTCTTACAAGGTGGGTCGTCTGATCAAGTGTTTCAGCAATGATGGCGGGGAACGCAGACCCAGTTGACATAGAAATGATCTCAGCATTGCTCGTGGAAGCAAATTATGGCTCAGATGGCCGCCCACGAAGCACCTCTCCGCCCAGACGAAACGTTCACAAGGTTCATAATGAAACAATAATTCATTCGCCAGCCACAGTACGCTGACATCGGGCTCACCTCATCTGACAAGCCGCCTCCATATTCCGATGGAGCTGCACTACTACGGGTCTATGCTATCTTGGGGCATGACCTCATGACCGGCCTTTGGGGGGGGGGGTGCTCCCATGATCCGTGATTTATATTCGGTAACTTTTGGCGATTAAAGATCGGACTTGTCACGCAAGTGCTTAACGTCCTTCTTTCTCCCCTTCCTGTGGATACCCTCGCCATGCCCGGCGTGAGTCTCGTTGTTTGTGGTGAATTCTGCGCTTGCTAACATTGATAAGGTACAGTATAGTGCTCGTATCGCGTCAAACCCCGTACGTATCGCCAAAAAATGCTAGACGCGCGTCCTGACAATCTCCAACTAGTATGTCGTAGGGTCTTTCGCATGCATTGGCGGTGGTCTTTTCGGTTTGGACATCGCGTCCATGTCGGGCGTGTTGAGCGTGAGTATTTCCTCGCCTCGATATTGGCCCCCTGTCCCCTAATAGGCATTTAGAATGACGCCTACTTCCGCGTGTTCCACAGCGTAAGTCGATGAGTGTGTTGTATCGGTGTATAGTTGGTGACATAAAGTCAGCCTGGTTACAATGCTCAAGGTGCCATTGTCGCATCCATGCCTGCCGGCTCCTTGGTTGGGGCTCTTGCGGTTACTTCGCTTGCTGATCGAATTGGCCGTAAAAACACCATCATCCTCTCTAGTATCATCTGGGTCATTGGTGGTGTTTTACAATGTGCTTCTATCGTGCGTACTTGGCCTTCTTGATATTTAGATAAATGCAGTCGTTTACACGTTGCTCTCCGTTGTCAAGAACCGAGGTATGCTAGTGGTGGGTCGTGTCATTGCCGGACTTTCCGTGGGCCTTGCTTCTAGTGTCGTACCCATCTACCAATCCGAGATCACTGCGCCGTCGATTCGTGGTCGGCTTGTGTCCATGCAACAATGGTCAATCACCTGGGGAATCATGCTGCAGTACTTTGTCCAGTTCGGGTGCTCATACATCAACGGCACCGCGTCGTTCCGCATTCCGTGGGGCCTTCAAATAATACCTGCAATAATCCTTGGTCTCGGGATGTTGTGGTTCCCAGAATCCCCTCGCTGGCTCTTTGACCATGGGCGGTAGGTCCCTCTTCTGCTCTGCTGGTCGTTCCACTGCATATTCACGATTGACCACAGCGAGGAAGAGGCTCTTCAAGTCCTTGCTGACCTCCACGGAAATGGAAATCAAGATGATGAACTTGTTGTTTTGGAGTATGAGGAGATCAAGGAACAGGTTGCCTTCGAACGAACCCAAGGTGCCAAATCGTATGCGGACCTGTTGAAGCCTGGTATTCTCCGCCGTGTTGGTCTGGGCTGTTCACTCCAGATGTGGTCTCAGTTGTCTGGGATGAACATCATGATGTACTACATTGTGTATGTGTTCGAAGGAGCTGGTCTGACCGGTCGACGTGGTAATCTCATCGCCTCCTCCGTTCAATATGTCCTCAACGTCGTCTTCACTGTTCCTGCCATTCTCTACATCGACCGATGGGGCCGTCGTCCTCTGTTAATTATCGGTTCTACACTCATGGGCTTCTTCCTTTGCCTTGTCGGCGGCCTCCAAGGTCGATACGGAGAATGGGGGTCCGTCGACAATTCGCCAGTATGGGTCATCACAAACAACCAGCCGGTGACCAAGGCCGTCATCGTTTGCTCATACTTCTTCGTGTGCTCCTTCGCCGTCACTATGGGGCCTGTCTCGTGGACGTATCCCGCAGAGATTTTCCCGATGAAGGTGCGCGCCAAAGCCGTTGCGCTCTCCACCGCGACCAACTGGCTCTTCAACTTTGCGCTCGCATGGGCCGTGCCGCCGGGGCTGCAGAACATTGCGTGGAAGACCTACTTTATATTCGCTGCATTCAACTTTGCGGCTGCGCTCCACTTTTTGTTTTGTTTCCCCGAGACAGCGCAGCGGACGCTCGAGGAGATCGAGGAAGTATTTGCTCAAGGGCACGCGTTTAGCGCCTGGGCGATCTCGCGCGAGGTTGGGAAGAGGAAGCTGGAGGATATTGTTGGGAAGAGAGGGGACGATGCGAAGCATGAATCTCTCGAAAAGTCCTGATGGCGCAACTTGGACTGCGCAGCGAATCTTTCCATGTACATACCCATGCATCGTATTGATGTGTTCTTATGGTGGTTCAAATGTTCACGATCTTGTTGGGAAGGGATCTCGGTCATGATGCTTCACTCATGCACGGCTGTTTTGCTTCGCTCGTGTAGTATATTGAATATTAACAAGTACTCAAACTGGGTAGGCCACGATTCGACTCATATCTGATAAGGTCACGTGCAACAAGTTTTGCACCACACTACCCAGTCACCTTCATGCACTCGTTACCGCGTTTTCCTCAATCCGCGTTCCCTCCACTCGCGATCAACGGAGAGGGAAACACACCAGCCCGTATCACCAAACTACAGGAAGATCTCGGGAGCGTGTCGGCATTGGCTTACAGAAGATGCTTTCCAGTCCGATGGTGGCCAGACCACATGAACCACCAAAGCCTATTTCTCGTATCATCAATCCGATGCACTGAAAGACCTATCAAAAAGCATCGTCCACTCAGTGGGTCTTCTCCTCTATTGGACGTACGACCCGCTTGATAAGGTATTGTTTTAATACACGCCACCATAACTCATTGTGATCTGAGAGTCATTCCAAGGTCGCTTCTCGATGTTGTAGACCCTTGCGTTCACGATACTACAAGATCACAGGACGAGCAACTAAGGTGACGAATGGCCAATCGAGTACAGAAGTTGTTGGGAGTATCAAAGACAGATGGATGTCCCAGTTCTGATCAATCTGTGTCATTCATAGTCTTGCTGGAGGGAGGTACCCTAGAATATCAAACAAGGGCACATCGTCCCGTTGTATTTCTCGCAGACAGAACCGTCATCTTCCTTTTCGGGTCGGGGAACTTACACCAAACACTAGTTGTACAACTGTGTTGCCATGTCTCATTGAACATGTCTGTGAGATGATGCATGTACGTATGGTCGGGATGTGCCAAGTGTCATCTCCGGGTTCAACTACTAGACCATAAGCGGTTCGTGCCAGTGCCACCACGGAGTCAACTTCCATTCTATTGACAAAGCTGTAAGTAACAGTACACTTTGCTCAACGTGCTTGTCCTTGATATGTTGTAGGATATATGATACCAGGACAGAAAGACAATGGAGTGGGAAGCATGTTCCCGACCCTGAACCCGAAGGGAACACGGCAAACTCATGGCACACACAGACGAGCGCTTCTGTAATTTCCAGGTTGCCTTCTCCGACGGCCTTTACAAATGCCACCCAGATCCTTACTCCTCCGGTTAAAAAATAATGCAAAGTTTCTGTTCAAGCTGTCCTTCAGGTCGAGGCGAAAACCCAGACCATCTTCACCTACACCGGCAACAAGCATCATTCTTCCTGGTTCTTCGTTGCAAGATGTGAGGCACTCGTTAGGCGAGAAGGACCACACCTTTGCAGTCAACCTTGATCTAAACATGTGGCGAGAGATACTCTCTTATTGTGAGGTCATCGATATCATTCATGTTGGCATGGTACATCAGAATCAAAGTATGGTGTTGAACATGCATGCTGAATTCTCCCACAGACATGTCGGTCATTAGCCTCCGTAACCGAAGACTACCGAGTATGGTATTTTGCATTGCTGCGTATCTGTCATAACAGGAGGCTGCCGCACCTCCGCTTTCACATTAAGTCGCTGTCCTGCACGACTCTGCGCCAAAAAGCGATATTGTCGACACGACTCGATTATCTTTCACGCGGTCTTGATCCCAGACCCTTTCCTTATACGACTACGGCCCTTTCGTTACCAGTATCGGCCGTGTGGGGTGTCTCCTTTCTCCCAGGCGGGGAGTGGTTGGTTGTGCTATGTCGAAAATCCGATGAAGATGGCGTAATGCTCTGCAGGGCAAGTAATTCTTTAGGTCAGCCTTGCGCATATTCTTCGGTACCAGGTCGGCACCTCATCAGCATGTGCGTATTCATGGGTGACGATGGAGATTTGTTACTGCTACTTCGTTCTGACAGTCCCGACGTGTAAGTTTCCTGCTTGTTACCCCGTTGACGATGCTGTAAGACCCTGATCGTCGCCACTTAGAACGAGGCTTGAATTGCATTTGATTCATCCTTCGGATAGTTGCCCAAAACTGGAGGCAGGGTGGACCGTTGAGCTCCCAGAAATTGAGAACTACGCTGCCCAAGGAAGCTACATTGTCTATGGGTGGATCGATCGCAGTAACACTAAACCAGGGCACCTCATTAAAGTGTCGAAGCTCGGGCCTTGTTATCACCAGCTCGCAGAACACTGTACAATAGAGGTTGAATGGGAGATTGGCAAATGGCCGGTGAGTGCCGTGACAGTCGGAATGTCTGATGCTCATGACTGGCGCCGAGAAAGCACTCGTACGGGTTGCGCATCACAGACTCCCAAATAACGGTTGTCGTTTCGAGTACGAGTCTAATTGCGGCATACAAGGTGCCCTTCATGGTTCCAGCCTCCACCCCCTGCGAGCCTATGGCCATCACGCCATTCTGGCGTTTTTCATGCGCTCACATGAGCCCTTGTGCTGTTTATTTGGTCCCTTCGCTTCCAGCAGTCGACACTCCTAGTGTTATCGTGCTTTATGGGAATCGGTGTCTTTTGATCGCGCCAAGTTTTGACACAGACCCACTGCAACGACACCCAACCTACTTTTCCACATACACTTATCCACGAGAGCTCAAACGTCCGATGGTTCTGGGACCTCATCGTGCATTCTGGGATCTCGGCCGCGGGAGAGTAGGTATTGGGATGCTACCAGCGCCGGCAACGCCTGCATTTTATGAGCATGATTCTTGGGATATGTCGGGTATCCATGTTCCCGAAGCTGATCTTGTAAATGATGTCCACCTTCTTGGTCATGCTGCACTCTGCAGAGGTAAAGTGGCAAGGGCAGCTTGGGATGAAGAGAGCGGGAAGCTAGCATTGTGTCCCAAGCCAGATTCGTGGTTAGTCATCATAGCTGACCTGATACCCTGAATAGTAATTGTATCTGAATCAGTAACCCTTGCTACAATATGACCGCCGCAGTAGCTCTTGGATGCTGTCCTATACTCGTTTGATGTGGCTCGGTCGCCATAAGCGCTTCACGGACAGCAAGAACTCCATTCTGAAACCATTCGTATACCTACTCACTTCAGTGAAACCAGCCAGTGGTAACCGGTGGTAACCGATGGTAACCGAAGGGTAGCCGACAGTCTCCTCAACTTTGAGGTCTACTGAAGCACTCTGCTTGCAGGAAGCCCTGTGTAAGCACACAAGTGCCCAAGTGGGCGTTCGAAGTGAGAGTGCGTAAAGCGGGTCCCTTGGCATTACACACTCTCACCTTGAATGCCCACTTGGGCACTTTTGTCATCATTATGAGAACCAGAGTATCTTCCTACCCATCTCACTGCACCCACCATCTTGAGTCAAAGGGAACATACAGTACATGGACCCTGGCAGTAAGTAGATCTCCTTTACTCTCTCACCCTAGATGCTTACTTGTGCACTTTTCTTTCATGTATTCCCTGCCAGTAAGGGCAACTAAGGTACCCAGTATCTTGGCCTTGGTGTAATGGTCAAGCAAACGGACAATCTGGTCCTCTTACACGACCAGTATACTGGTCGCTTCTACATGTACAGAAGCTTCAATTATTTCTTATTCATTCCAACGGACGTCCAGTGAGCGTCTTGGAAGCTCCATAAACCTGTGTCTATGCTCACGGATTATCTCCTTTTCACTTAACACTACCACTACCTACCATCCTCCTGGATGCGTGTGGCAGGGAAGCCTGGAAAATATCACCGCGCTGCCCCTTGTATCTCGTCTTAAGGTATAACTTGACACCCACTGCGATGTTGTGAGAGACACCGCTTAACCATGGCTTCAACGAACTTGGCCAACGGACATCGTTCGACCTTGCAGAAGTGCTGAAATCTTCCGAGTTTGGTTCGTGGCTGTGGTGTTCCCCGGTCCCCATTATCTTAAGAAGAATTTTTTTTCCCGATGCCAGGAAAATGTGTTCGTAGTAATTCCATGGAGTGGTGTATCAATGTAGCGGTCGTGTGTTTTGATTCCAATTCGGTTCAATCCAGCGCACTATGCTCATGTCGTTCAGTTCTTCGACTTGTATCCTACCCTGTTCCTTATTTGTACCTTGTCTTGTTGCGAGCCCATTGCCATGCGCCTACATGTCCCTCCTAGCAGTCAACACGCCGAGTGCCATCAACTTTTATGAAAACCAGTGTCACCTCTAGTGATTGGCACGGCCCGGCTTGGCTCAAAAGCCCCGGCTAAGGCCCGGCTTTAAGAAGCTCAGGGCTTACTAAAATCTTGAGCCAAGCCCTAACAAGGGCTCGGGGCTGGCTCAGGCCTGGCTCAGGCCTAAGCCGGGGCCCAGTGTAGATAAGCAAGTGTAGTGTTATTGTAGGAAATAAACCTAGTCAATTGTAGTTATGGTTATCTTGCCATACTCACTGTTGTGCCTGCTGATGGCAGTGGTGGAAATGCAGTTCGGGCGTAGCTGCATTCTCAGAATCCCATAAGCGAGCTGATGGAATGGCTATCCATTTCCTTCATGTAAGCAGAATTAAATGGGGAGGAGTATGATAGAATTAGGACTTGATCAAGATGCGAGCATGCGACTATTAGAAGATATGCTATGTACAAGTCAGATAAAGTAGCTAATGAAGTAGAAATGAGTAGCTCACCTCAGTCGTGTGCGACACAACGGACTGAGGTGCTCGAGTACAAAGATACAACTTATATATGATACTGTACTATTGTATGCTGCAAAGGGGATAAATGATCATATCCATAATCCACATGGTCAGTGAGCACAGGAAAGATAAGAAACTAGATGTATGACTGTAACTACAATATAGAGGCCATATGGAATGTGTATGTATGAGCGATTGTGGTGTATTGAGCCATATGCGCACAAGCAATTAGTTGAGCCGGTCACGGTCCGGGCTGCGCGCACGCTTGCTAATCCAACAGAGTAAACTCCTATTATGTTCAAGGTACCGCATTTGGTAGCTTGAGTAGCTGTATGGTACTTGTGCTGATTGGCAGATTACCCCTATTAGAGCCCCGGCCTGGGCCAGTGGCCCAAGGCTTTTCCATGCCTCAAGCCAGGCTCTAAGCCTGGGAAAGCCCTTTTAATGGCCCGGCCTGGCTCAGGGCCTCTAGGGCCTGGCTCGGGGCTGGCCCGGGGCCTGAGCCTGGGCCATGCCAATCACTATCTATAATAGCATCTCGTGGTTCCTTGGCAGGGTCAACGCAATCAGTGAGTTCCTCATCCCTGACTTCCAGCGCTCTAGACTCCTCCAGGTTCCAGACATTTTCAAATATGTCTTCATCGGCCACCGAAAACCAGTCACTCAGATTGTGTTCATCATCTGATTCCATAGGCGGCAAGCCCGATACGTCATCATCATCGCTGGACTCATCCATCACAGTGAAAGCTCCATCCTCGGAGTCACTGCAGTCATTTGCAGTATTTGTGACGTCAGTGGTAGGTTTCTTCCTCTCACCACTATTCTCTTCTTTCCTGTGCCATGCAGCAAGGTGCTCGGTTGAGCTGCACTCCCAACACTTTCGTAGGTTCGTTCTTGAATTCCCCCACCTGTTGCCTGTGTGCTGACCTTTTCCTCATCTATTTGAGCTTCCTGATGAACCAATGGCCATGGCTTCATCTTGATCATAGTCTTTTGTGTCCGTCCGATTGGGATGCTTCGCTCTCTGGCGATCTGATTCCTCAGCAATGATGGAGATAAGGAGGTCAGGGTCGAGTGTCTTGGTAGGGCTGTAGAATCACGCAGCAGTGAGTTGACTTGATGTGAAATTTGCAAGTCCATTGGGGAGGGATTTGATAATCGTCGATTGGTAATCTTTCTCCTCAATCTCTACTCCGACGGCTGCTAACTCTTCTTGCTTGGTTCGTAGTCCATCCAAGAATTGACGAACATCGCCACCCTTTAGCAATCTCGACTCCAGGAACTGGGTGCACAGGTCAGTTTGCACGTAAGCTCCTTTCTCTGTATACTCTTTCATGATCCCATCCCACATCTCCTTCACAGATGTCTTCTTCTGGACATGCAGCGCTGTCGAGTCTGGGATGCGCTGGGTAAGTAAATGCTTCACGATGCACTCTTCCTTCAACCACTTCTTCATTTCAGCTTGTTGATCAGTGGTTAGGGGGGCTTTATAGTTTGGCTTTACGTCGGTGCCGTCAAAGTGGCCCCACAACTCTTTAGCCTCAACAGCGACTTGGAAACGAAATAGAAAAATTGCCCAGTTGGTCCCCTTGACATCAAGCTGGGGGACATTGCTGGGGAGCATGTTGGTGGTGACAGAAACGACTGTAGACATAATAGCAAATGGTAGGTTGTTCGACTTGATCTAATTAGAGAGCGCAGGGCTCATAACCTGTCAGAAATGCTATTGTAGGTCAGACTCAGTCGTGCGCAGTGCAACGGACTGATGTATATTCACCTATCGTAGGTCAGACTAAATATGAGTCAGTATGAGTAGGTACGAGTACAATAAAAGGATCTCACCTCAGTCATGCGTGATGCAACGGACTGGGGTGATCAAATACAATTGTCGGTTCTATATACGAATAGAAGACAATAACACAGTATGAAAAGGGAATGGACAGATCATAACCAAGGTTAGAAAATGTAGAGATCATATGACTGTCCATATTAGTCGATGACAAAAGAAAGAATGGAGAATGAAAAGGTACATGATAATTCGTATCAGAAATGTCCCTGCATGTTACCTGAGATCTGCATCTGCGGATGTGCTTGCCAAATCCAACATTTTGCTCTCCATTCTCACTTTTGCTGTCAACTGATATGGACAGTCATATGATCTCTACATTTTCTAACCTCGGCTATGATCTGTCTATCCCCTTTTCATACTGTGTTATTGTCCTCTATTTGTATATAGAACCAATGATTGTATTTGATCACCCCAGTCCATCGCACCGCGCATGACTGAGGTGAGATCCTTTTACTGTACTCATACCTACTCATATTGACTTGTACTTAGTCTGATCTATGATAGGTGAATACAAATTAGTCCATCGCACCGCACACGACTGAGTCTAACCTATGATAGCATATTCTGACAGGTTATGAGCCCTGTGCTCTCTAATTAGATCAAGTCGAACAACCTACCTGTTATGCTTGAACCTGGGGGAACAAGCGTAAACCCTTGGAGTTAGACGACTTCTACTGAGTGAGCTTAGTGATACGAAGTAGGGGTCTAGCATGTAGCGTAACCCAAGTGGTTGCCTAAGATATGCGAAGTACACACAGGTCTTGAGGCGCGAGTGATGAAGAGTAAAAGGGCAACTGGTATTGCCTTGTAGCATAGGAGTACAATGCATATAGCAAGAGAGACGAAAGCTAAAGTACAAGTACTTGTACACAGGTTTATATACATACGGGCAATGTGCACAGACCATGCTATGCCACTGAGTCATGACAAGTCAAGGTGAGTCATAACGATACTAAGTATATTGACCAATAGAAAGAGTAACGCTGATCAAGGTTCTGCCAAGCTGTATGTGGAAAGGAAGAGCAGAAGTGAGAAATACAGGCAATGGCATAAGAGTGGGAACAGGTTGTCAGCGTGAAAGATAATGAGGAACAGCATAAGGCGCACTACGATACGGATAGGATGGATGAGAGGCGTAGTGTGCAGAGTCTGTGAGTTTAGATGGATAAACAAAGGTGAAAGAAAAAGGTGTAACATTACCCCCCCACTAGGGATGAGTGACTTCGCAATTCTATAGCCCCCGAGTTAGAGTTCTAGGAATTGGTTTACTGGGGATCCTGTCATGTTGCCATAGTGTTATGATACGGGATTTTACCTTAGAATCCCATGACTATTCTTTTTCCCTGATCACGTGACCCTCCCGACCCTTCACATCATCACACCATCCCCTGTCACGTGTTCACACCTTCACACTCTTCACCCCTTCACGACATCACCGATCATTCCTAACCCTCAATCATCACCTACAGGCTACCATGCCTCCTCCTCACCGCACATCCCCGATCTGATCGGTCATGACCCTGCAGGATCATTGATTGATCTCTGCCACGATCACACTCCTAGATCTTTCACATCTTGTGATCGATCTCCCATTTCATATTCTAGCATGAGGTACGCTTCTGATCTTCCTAACCTCATGCCTTAACTTGTGTTCCCCTCAAGGTTAGCCTCACCGCTGCCTCACAGACTTTACCCTTTACCCTATAGCTACATACAGTAATTCCCTATACCCTAGATACAGTCACAGCTTGGTCTGTGCATTTCCTGTAACCATATATAAGGGGTTATGAGTTGGCTGGTATCCTCCCAGCCTAATCCACTTGTTACCTCTCCTACCCTGCCTAGCAATAGGTGGCCTAGTGAAGTACCCTACGAGTAGATGACAACTATTCGCCCACCTGCCAGCAATGGTGCCCGGGAGTGAGGTTGTCTGGAGATAAAGCCAACCTCTACTCTTCCAGTCCAGCCTGTCAAGCTCGTATCCCATGACAAGTCAAACCCTCGAAGACTTGCAGTACGTCCCACATTCGTTTATCTCTTATTTAACCAGTCTAGGACTACACCATCACATACGGCCTAGTCATCCAGCATTCCAGATAAAAGATATAATCTATGTGACTCAAGACCACGTCATTGGTCAAGACAATGTCATATCTGTGACACAGTTAGGTTCTCACTACCGTTGTGTCTTATCTTATTCCAGCTAGTCCTATGAGCCGTAGTGCTGTAGAAGAACATGTGATAGCATCTAGAGCACCCTTGTTATGGGTGGCAACCTAATAGCTCACAAAGGGTGGCAACCTGGATATAGCCATACGAGAAAGTCCTTCCCTGGTTCCAGCCCTGTAGAATGATGCCAGGTCGCCCGACAGGACCATGGAGATAGTTGAGGCAGTGTAGCTCTTTTGCGTTCGCAACACATAGGCCGTGTCGTTATAGATGTCATCACCATAGTTGTCTATCACCTGGGGTGTGCTCGGGCGACAGGGAGGAGCGCGATGGGTTCGCATGCAAGGAGGTGGTACGGGGATGGGACGGCTTCGTCCTCGATGTCCTCGAGTACAGCGAATGGGGGAATGAGTGATGGATGGAGGATTGGAGGAGTTGGTGGATGGTGATGGAGGGGGGGAGCATGGAGTGGTCATATTGATGGTGAGCGTTCATGGATGTTGCAGATTGCACTGCGCCTGGGTGTGTCCTGGATGCCATAGGAGGCAAGTGGGACATTGATAGTATGGGCAGTTGACTCAAATGTGCCTGAGGCATTGACAGTGGAAGCATGCTTCAGCGAACCGAGGATGTGTAGGTAGAAGATGTACGTGACCATGTCCTCCAGACCAGAAGGACTCTACTCTTTCTGCGACAGTAAGCTCTTCTAGGGAGAGCGGGGAGGCGGAAGCGGATGGAGGGTCTTTGGTGAGGCATTGTACATTTGCCTGGTGACATAGATAGGTGTCTAGGCAGTCCAGGAATTCTCCGAACTCCAATTGGTAGGCTAGCTCCATCAAGGAGGTTTTGAGCTGGATGGTGACGGTGCGCATGATGGATTGCAAGAACGTGATCATTGCGTCTGAGTTGGAGTAAGGGTGGAGGGCTACCCCATGTAGACGATGGAGGGCGAGGAATGCTTGGTATAAGGAATGAAGTGGAGAGTCCATATTGAGGTGGGCCTCGATGGGGATGGACATCCGAGAGTCCAGGGTGAAGGCTCTGACTTGGAGGGCATAATCGGGGTTTGGGTACCCGTCTCTCATCCTGTAAGCAGACATGAGTAAGTCTACGGCAATAAGAGGCGAAGATGGAATGTTGTTATCAAGAAGAGCATTAACAGGATGGCTCTCCGTAGCAACAGAGAGGTTCGAAGTATAAACAGCAGGTGATGTAGGATTAAAAAGAGGAGACATAGTGGTTGGACTCCCGGTTTGAGGGAGTTCATTGTTTGGGAAGACAATGAGAGTGGTGACATTGGATGTAGTGATAGAGGATTTGGAGGAGAGGGATGAGGTGTCATTGTTTAGGTTGATGGCCATAAGGGCTTTATGAATTTTCTTAAAGCAGTAAATGGTGGAGGGAATTCGAGGAGGAATAATTACAAATGGAGTCAATGATGGTTTTTATAATCTAAAAGGATGGTCTGTGCGTGGGGGAGATTGGCTTCTTCTATCCATGAGTCATCTTCCAGCGGGTATCCTTTCCATTGGATCAGGAAAGAGTGGTGTGTGGCGGTTCCTTTGTGTTTTAATATCCGCTCTATTTCAAATTCTTCCTCACCTTTGATTAGGTCGGGTGGTGGTTGAATGGTGTCAGGGTGTAGGGTTGCGTTTTCTGAGAATCGGGAGAGAAGGGAAGCATGGAATACTGGGTGGATTTTCCATGTTTTTGGGAGGCATAGGTGATAGGTTACGGGAGAGAGCACCTCAACAATGGAGAAAGGACCTTCCCATTTTTGAGCGAATTTCGGGTTGGTAACCTGTCATTTGAGATTAGTGGCTTTGAGCCATACTTTATTGTTTTTCTTAAAAGGGACGAATTTCCCTCTGAATCTTTTCTTCATGGCTTCTCATGTGAGGTCGTGGGTGGCAAGTGCATCTTGTTGGATCTTGATTAATGCGGAGATCCATAGGTTGGCTGATGGGGAGTTAGAAGATGAGAATACTTTGGGCAGAGGGCATGGTTTGTATCTCATCATTAGGAAAAATGGGGATTTGTTTGTTACGGAGTGGGGTCTGTGGTTATGAGTGAATTCCGCCTGGGTGATCGATTCCGTCCATGTTGTTGGGTAGTTGCCACAGTAGATTTGTAAGTACGTTTCTATTTCCTGGTTTACCCTTTCGGTTTGACTGTCAGTCTGTGGGTGGTAAGCAGTGGACAAGGAGAGGTCGTATTTGAGAAGTTT
>JBBPKD010000127.1:0-36984 GCA_038089075.1 Singerocomus inundabilis
CCTCCACCGCTGTACAATCAGGGTGGAAATGTTTCTCCTGCTCAAGTTTCTATTGCTCAGCCTTCGCACTCGCCGGCACCACCGTTAACACCTAGCCAGAGACTGATTACTCTCCCCACATCCTTGCTGCAAAGTGTTACGCCGCAGCCACCAGCTACTGCACCACCACCTTCTCGAGTAGACCTGAACACCCTGCCTACCGTCAGCGCAGAAGAGGTTGTCAGACAGGGACAAGGGCGAGATGAGGCCGGACTTGTTAGTGTTGCAGAAGTAGAGATCGTATTACAGGGGGAACTGAAAGGGACCCTAGAAGAAGTGGCCAGAGATCAAACAACTGAGGAACAATACAAGAAGGTCGTCGAGGAGGAACAGAAACCATCGGAGTGCCTCAAGGACACTGAGAAACAGGAAGTGGAAGAAAGACAATGTCAGCAGCGTATGGAGGAAGATCGACAACGACGTGAGGAAGAGCACTCACAACAACAAGTAGAAGAATGTATGAGACAAGAGGAAGAGCGGAGAAAGAGTGAAGAGGAAGAACTCAGAATGAGGGAGGAGCGCAGAATACAAGAAGAACAAATTCAACGCGAACGTGAAGAGGCGGAGCATCGACGTAAAGCAGAAGCGGAAGGACATAAGAGACAAGAAGAAGAGTGTAGACTGCAAGAAGAACGAATTCAACGCGAGTGTGAAGAGGCAGAGCGTCGTCGTAAAGCAGAAGAGGAAGAACACAAAAGACGAGAGGAAGGGCGTAGAATGCAAGAAGAACGAATTCAACGCGAACGTGAAGAGGCAGAGAGTCGTTGTAAAGCGGAAGAGGAAGAACGTAAGAGACGAGAGGAGCGTAGAGTGCAAGAAGAACGCGAACGTGAAGAAGCGGAACATCGTCGTAAAGTGGGAGAAGAAACTCGCAGGAGGCGTGCCGAGGAAGAGGCAGAAAAGAGATGGCAAGAAGAGCTGACTCGTATTAGAGCACGCGCTGAGCAAGAAGCTGCCGATGCAGCCTTTGCGCGTGCTCAGATGGAGGCAGAGGAGGCAGAACGACGGAGGCAAGAAGAGGCAGATCTTGCACTTGTGCAGCAAGCACAAGAGGAGGCAGAGCGAGAAGAGAGGCTTGCGCGACAAAGGAGACGACAAGAAGAAACCGATATGGAGGTAGCGAGGCGCGAACAGGCTCATGAAGAAGAGCTAGAGAGAAGAAGACAAGAAGAAAGGAGGAGGAGGATAGAGGAGGCCGATCGAGAGTTGGCGAAAAGGTTAGACATGGAGCTGAATCTAAGCGCCGAGTCCTCGTCAAACGGTAGAGATCAGTCTCGGCAGAGGGCAGCTAGGAGTGGACGACATTGACGAAAGCTTGGTGGTTGCTATACCTTTCCGCGTTTTGTTTGAATCCATTTTCCAACAGAAGGTACCATGTCAGTGTGGCTCGTTGCATCACTGTCACTACCAATTTGTCTATAGTGCTGCCATCGCCATGTATTTGGACCCCTACGTGGTCTTCGACATCGCGGTCACGGCTCCATGCACATCTTTACAGAAAATCACCAATTGACTCGGCTTCAAGGAATACATCTTCTATGGCGGAGGGAACCAGAGTACCTGGACACCTGACTTAATCATTGGGGTTTACAATTCGACTTCACAAGAAGTTCTTTATCAGTCATTCTTTGATAGACGATAGGCTGACCTGGTCCCCATTGGAAATGAAGTAGGGTACCGCCAATGTTCCGGATGATTATTGGCATCGAGAAGGGAATGAGATCTTGAAAAATCAGGATACGTCGACAATATCATAAAAGACTCTGAATCCAATACAAAACAATAACAAGATGTTGAAGTAAGGACGTTTCTCGGAAACTTTCACGGTAGTCGACACAAATGCATGGACTCAACCTAAAAGGTCCTTGACATATCTCAGCAGTTCTCGGCCCTATATAAAAACCAACTTCAGTAATACCCAAGGAATGGTGCCCCAATACTGACCCCATTGATCTTGACGCTGGCTACCATAGCCTCGACTCCTTTCAGCTCTGCGGAGGATGCTTGACTGTGCAGATTGTCACTAGACAAAAACCGGGATAGACGTTGCCGCTGGCTAAGCTCGTAACGCTGAACAACAGTCAGCACTGCTCGCCAACCCTCTGTTACATGCCCATGCAAGTCCACCACAGGCGAGTGCGAAAACGAGGGAACCACCGCTGAACAGACAACGTAAGGACAATAGGTTCGGTGTTCCTTCACAAGGTCAAACCCTTTCTCGTGCGGTGCTGACGCAAGATCTCCGTTGTGCACCAATGGTGTTATTGTTTCGTTCCTAGAGAATCCCCAAAGACCAACCCGTCGTTGACAAAGGGCACAGTATACCACTGAAGCATCTGGGGAAGTAGAGATGGTGGTAGCACAGTTGGACCGCAGATTTCTCGTGCGTAAAGACACTTCTATACGATTCGGGGATGTACCAAGCTGGGGGGTGCTTATCCTAGGTGAGGCAGAGAGAGTTGGTGTGGTTGCTCGTTCTCGGAAGTGACCCGAGATGGAGCTAGCACGCGAACACTGTGGACTCGGAGGCCTAGAAGCGGAGGGACAATATGACCCTGCGCGCGAAGTAGATAAAGAGGTGCGGTGGAGTTCACTGCGCATTAAAGCTGGTGCTGGACCCCACCCAAAGAGTGCAATGATGATAGCAGTGTCTGAGGGGACCACGGAATGACTGTCCTGATTGATTTCTATGGCGGTATCACGTCTTTGTACCCAGCTTTCGGATTCCGCTGCAAAAATGGAACGTAGAGAATCCAGTTGCGAAGGGGACTGAACATTTCATATTAGAAAGTACACATAAAAGTAGGGAAAAAAACACACGAGTGGATGTTTAGTGGCCATATCGGCAACTATGGGTCCGAGTGATAGCGCTGTGGCTCTCAATTCGCGGACCATTGCAGTAGGCGCCTGGAGGGGCACTCGATAGACCGAGGCTAGAAACTGAATGTGAGAATCTAATGTCAAAATGACAGTGAATGCTGCTAACGCTCGCACTGTCTAGCCTTCCAAGGGCATCCATCTTTGTGCATTTCTACGAGAGAGGTGCGTTGTTTCTCGACCAACGCACTAGCTATAGGTGGAAAGCTCAGCGGGGTGGCCTACATTGAACCTACCTTCTTACCAGCGTCTTTACTCATACCATCGCGACCAGCAAGCACCCACGATGCGTTACAGATTCCACAAACCAGTCTGTCTTTTCCATCATTGATCCAGCCACACCTTGCGGCAGCAGCGGCGTCGATTTGTGGTGGTTTATTGGCATACGTGGTAATTTTATAGGTAGCGAGGCGAGAAAGGAGAGAGTCCACGGAAGAAGGTCTGTACTCGGACGCAGGATGAACAGGCATCGATAGGTGGTCGAACGGAGCTTGTTTGGACTGTGATGCGGATCGTGTAAGGATTGCAGCGAGATGAGGCATACTTTTTGAGACATCCATTGTCGGTGTACTGCTGGAAGACGTGGACCGCGCTTCAGAGGTGTAACATTTTTACTGCACCTAAAAACTAACTTGGATGAAGGTCGTAATCGTTCTTTCGACATTGCACCAAATTTTACTGATGTAGAATACACCGAACGAGTGCGGTGGGGTCGCTTTGATGGTGTCGGTAGCGTCTCAATGGCAACTGCTGACGACGAGGATACAACAGCTCCGTCCAGAGTGCGAATTGCGTCCTCAAGCTTCCGCTGCAGGATAAATATTTCATGAGCAAACAACATGACACAGAAAACGGAGGAATCCATGGTGGACCTTTGTTATGCGTACGGAAGACAATGACGGTGAAGTGTCCAATTCCATAGATGTGATAGCGCGAGTGACTGTCGATCTGTGAAGTCTGCCAAGGAACCCGAAGAAAGCGAGGATGAAGAGGGATGAACAATCTAGGTGGCGTGTAGTCGCTACTAATAGACCTGGCCCTACTAGCTTGCCAGTGGGCCGCCACAACTCTGCAGAACTAGTCTTTTTTAATGGATAGTCCCGACTCGTACTGCGTTGACGGTCCGTTGTAAGAACGTTGTCGTACTGGCCTCACTCTGACATCCTGATCACACGAATGTTTATGTAGATGGCCCAGTTGTATCACAGTTCTGCTGGCTGGGGAACAACTGTCTTCACGAGTCATACCGGCTCAAAGAAGGCGGGATGTACGAATAGCAGTCCATTCACAATCAGGGTGGGACGTACAACCACCAAGTGTTGTCGGAAACGATCCATACGACGAAAAGATCACCGCATAGGTTTCGGGGTGTATGGAAAGCCAGTGACATACCGAGTAGACATGTGCTCGACCACGCCGCTGATGAGGTTATCCGTGATGGCTGCGATTGGCATTGATGGTCCTAATCATCGTCAAGAAGGTAAGACTACATTATGTGTTCGGAGCGCGCGATTGTCATGAGGCATCCCGGATATAAGACGATAGGGGATCACCGTCACAATGTAGCACCGTGTGTCCAATAAAGCCACTCGTCTCGCCATGCTGTGAACATGAGACTGCTTTGTTATACGTAATTCACGTGACCTAATGTTTTTTTTGGGGGAGCCAACGCGGTATACGCCAAAAGCAAAACTTTGGGATTGGGGCGCATATAAAACCCTCCTGGGTCACAACCAATCTCTTCTCTGTCCCCCGACATCATTCCCGTCACTCTGCTCGCTACCCATAACATCCCCAAAATGTCTGTTCAGAGTGGTGAGGCAGTCGACCAGTCTGCCATCTCAACGCGTCCTTTGATCATTGCCGTTCCGAACATTAGAGTATGCGTACTCATCGACGTTTGAATGTGTTGCTGCATGCTTACATATGGCATAACTTTGCAGGTCTCCATTCCTGTATCTACCGACGGCGACGTGTGGATTGCGGCGGAAGTTCTCCGGGATGACTTCACCCATATCCAGAAGCAAATTGATGCCTTAGACACAACAGCGGAACGTGAAGGCACTCTTCAATTGGAGGTCGACTTAGTTGCACGCTTTCTATCTTTTGTTGCACAAAGATTATCTGATGACCCCCCTTCCGCGAAAGCACGCTCGTCCCTCCTCTTGCATGTCTTCATGCATTTTGTTTCCTCGTACCTTTCCGATGCAGATATATTCTCTTTTGTCAAGCCATTCGACATCGAGGTTAGAACTTCGGTGTTAACATCCTTCTTCACCGCGCGTGCAATCCTCGAGCATCACGAGATTCCTGGCATTCCCAAGCCTCCCACTCCTGCTCTTCTTTCTGCTTCGTCCGAAGGAGAGGCCTCAATATATGCGCTCTTTGGTGGCCAAGGAACGAACGAGGTTTACTTTGATGAACTCCAAACCCTCTATGATACCTATAAGCCGTATGTTTCACCTCTAATCACCGCAATCACGGACGAGGTACTTGCCCCGCTCGTCGCGGCGCGTCAGACGTCGGGCTTTTACAGTTATGGCATGGAAATTACCTCGTGGCTCTCTGGAGCGATACCTCGCCCGCCAGTCGCGTATTTGGCATCAATTCCCATATCGCTTCCTCTCATTGGCTTGACACAGCTTATCCAATACCTAGCTGTTTGTTGCATCTCGGGGCTTACTCCCGGTCAACTTCGCGATCATATTGCCGGTGCGACAGGTCACTCGCAGGGCGTCGTCTCTGCTATTGCTATATCTGCCTCAGCATCCTATGAATCTTTTGATGCCAATGTGAAGAAAGCAGTCCGCTGGCTATTTTTCTGCGGTATGCGCGGTCAAGAGGCATTTCCTGTGCTAGCACTCGAGCCTGGTATTGTCCAAGATGCTATTGCGGGCGGTGAGGGTCAGCCCTCGCCCATGCTATCGATTAATGGCCTCGCACTGTCGGCACTACGTCCTCATATTGAAGCGACGAACAAACACTTGCCCCCGAACTCTCAACTGACAGTTTCACTTTATAATGGTTCAAGAAACTTTGTTGTCACGGGACCTCCTCGTGCACTTTATGGCTTGGTGACAAACTTAAGGAAGGTTCGAGCCCCGAGCGGACAGGACCAAAGCAAGGTACCTCATTCGCAAAGGAAGCCTGCGTTCGGTGTTCGCTTCTTGGTTGTCAATGCGCCCTACCATAGCTCTTACTTGGCGAGCGCTACCGATAAGCTATGTAACGACGATCTTGGTAGCGAAGAGCTATGGTCGTCCGATGAACTCAGGATCCCTGTCTTCAATACTGAGAATGGTGGGTAAATGCATGGATTTATCTTTTACTCTGGCTGAGCTATTTTCAAAGGCTGTGACATGCGCAAGAGTACCACCTCAATTACTCGGACGTTATGTGACCAGATCTTTACATCACCGATTCATTGGGATCTCGCGACCGCGTTTCCGGAATCCGCAACTCATATTATTGACTTTGGGCCCGGGGGCTTGAATGGTATTGGTCCTCTTACTGCTCGTAATCTAGACGGACGCGGAATCCGCGTCATCATACTTGGTGATAAGGGTCGTGGCGAGGCTGAGTTATTCGACGCTGAGGATGTCCAGTATGAAGAATGGTGGAGCAAGAAGTATGCACCGAGGCTAGTCAAGACAAGGTAAATGAGTCGCTGCATCATTGGTTGTGAAGCTGATATTTTGTCTTAGTGATGGAAAGCTCCATTTAGATACCCCATTCTCTCGGTTACTGGGCAAAGCCCCAATCATGGTTGCAGGTATGACGCCCACCACTGTCAAAGCTGGCTTCGTCTCTGCGATCCTTTCTGCCGGTTATCACGTTGAGCTTGCAGGCGGCGGTCACTACAACCCAACTGCACTTCGCACCAAAGTCGCTGAAATTCAGTCCAAGATCCCCCCTGGTGTTGGGCTCACTCTGAACTCCTTGTACATCAATCCTCGCCAGTTTGGCTTCCAGTTTCCTTTGTGGCAGGAGATGCGTCGTGAAGGATTGCCTATTGAAGGTTTTTGCGTTGCAGCTGGTATCCCTAGCACAGAGAAGGCTGCTGAAATTATCGGTGGCCTCCGCGGCGCGGGTATTAAGCATGTTTCATTCAAGCCGGGGTCCGTGGAAGGTATCCGCCAAGTTGTCAACATTGCTGCAGCCAACCCGGATTTTCCTATTATTCTCCAGTGGACTGGTGGTCGTGCCGGGGGACACCATTCGTACGAGGATTTCCATATGCCCATCTTAAAGACATACGGCTCTATTCGTCAGCAAGATAACCTTGTTCTCGTTGGCGGTTCCGGTTTTGGTGGGGCAGATGATCTTTGGCCATACCTTACTGGTGATTGGTCGAAGGACCTTTACGATGCGCAACCTATGCCTTTCGATGGTTTTCTATTTGCCAGTCGCGTCATGGTGGCCGCAGAAGCACATACGAGCTCTTCTGTCAAAGATTTGATCGTCGCTGCTCCAGGTGTTGATGATAAAGACTGGGAGAACACTTACATCAAACCAACTGGTGGTGTGCTTACTGTCCGTTCAGAGTTAGGCGAACCTATCCATAAGATTGCTACCCGCGCAGTCAAGCTTTGGAAAGAGTTTGACAACACCGTGTTCAATTTGCCAAAGGAGAAGCGCGCAGCGTGGTTGGCTGAACGCAAAATTGAGGTCATCGAGAAGTTGAACAAGGACTTCGCAAAACCATGGTTTGGGTGGAAGAGAGATGGTAGTGTTGCTCTCGACCTTGGTGATATGACTTATGAGGAAGTTACACTTCGGATGATCCATCTCATGTACGTCACGCATCAAGACCGGTGGATCGACCTCAGCTTGCGCAACTTGACCGGGGATTGGCTGAGGCGTGTCGAGGAGCGCTTCGCGGGTGTAGATGGCGGTCCTAAGCTCAGTATCCTGCAGAGTTTTGATGAACTAGACAACCCCACTGCATTCGTTGACGCGTTCTTCACGAAGTATTCCGACGCCACTCGCCAGCTTCTTGCTGCGGAGGATCGCGCGTATTTCCTTACCATATCTCAGCGTCCTGGACAGAAACCAGCGCCCTTCATCCCTATTCTCGATACCAATTTTGAGGTTTGGTTCAAGAAGGTCAGAATTACAGCATGTTGACGAATTCCACGCTTAATAGTCGCTTTGCTTAGGACTCTCTATGGGCTGCAGAGGATATCGAGGCTGTATTCGACCAAGATCCTCAGCGCGTGTGTATCCTGCAGGGTCCTGTCGCTGTCAAACATTCGGTAATCAAGGACGAGCCCATTGGACTGCTCTTGGGTGATGTCACCGCTAAGCTTGTAGAAAAGCTTCTGGAACGTTCGTATGGAGGTGATGCTTCCAAGGTCCCTACCATTGAATACCTTGCTCCTGCGGTCCAAGATGTGGATATTCCTGATGATATAGAGTGTGATGAATCCTCTACGTCCATCACCTACAAAATTGGCGACGTCGTTCCGGAAACTTCGGAATGGCTTGATGCTGTTTCTGGCCCAGAATTAAACTGGCTTAAAGCCCTCCTGACATCCAACACCATATGTCAAGGTCGGGCGTACATCGACAACCCTCTTCGTCGAGCACTTGCTCCTCGGTGTGGACAGCGTCTTGTGGTGGACCTTAAAGGCGAATTTCCTATTTCGGTGACGGTATATGGTGCAGGACGATCTTACGGTCGTCATACATCCAGCTTCAAAGCTGTCAAAATCACGTATGCAGCATCCTCCAGCTTAATTGATGTGACCTTTTTCGAGGATCGTCAAGGTGTCTCAGTTCCTCTGTTCTTCCGATTCAAATATGTTCCGAGTATGGGTTCCGTGCCTATCCATGAAGTATCCGAGGGTCGTAATGGTCGCATTAAGGACTTCTACTGGAAGCTATGGTTCGGGGATGACCAATCTCGTCCAGAACTTGACATCCACGAAACGTTCATCGGACCAGAGGTTATCATATCTGCCAATGGTGTTGAGAACTTTTGCAACGTCATTGGGAATCAGAACGAGGCATTCAAGACTGCCCGCACTGAAGCTGTCAAAGCCCCGATGGACTTCGCTATTGTAACTGGTTGGCAGGTAAGCCCCTTGGATATTGTATCGCGGTGAGAGTAACTCTTTTCCAGGCGATTATGAAGTCCATATTTCCTGATGCAATCAATGGTGATTTGTTGAAACTTGTCCATCTTTCCAATGGCTTCCGTCTGGTACCTGGTGCCAAACTTTTGGAGGCAGGAGATGCATGCATTGCAGATGCTCGCATCGCGTCTGTCAAAAATACGGATGCTGGTAAAGTCGTTCAAGTCAAAGGCCATGTTTTCCGTGACGGGCAACCCATCATTGAGGTTGTGTCATCTTTTCTTTACCGTGGACGCTTCGACGACTACGAGAACACTTTCGAGACGGTGGATGAACCTGACTACGTCGTTCAGCTGGTCAATGATGCTGCTGTTGGTGTAGTCCAGTCCAAGGAATGGCTATTATGGGAGGATGAAACTGTTCCTCCTAAGGCTGGTATGACTCTTGTGTTCCGCATACAGTCTCAAGTCACTTTCAAGGACAAGACATCGTACCGCGATGTTTGTGTTAGTGGTGACGTGTATATGCGCGATCAGCTCAAGCGTTTGAAAAAGGTTGCTTCGCTTGAATTCAACCAGGAGGGCTGTCACGGCAATCCGGTAGTGGCTTACCTACAGCGTCACGGTGTTCCTGAAGGCCGGCTTACACCTCTGACGAATGAAGGATACACAATGTCGAACAGCATCCCAACCACATTTACAGCCCCACTTTCGAATGAGCCTTACTCGATCATTTCTGGCGACTTCAACCCCATCCATGTTAACCCATATTTTTCGGAATTTGCTGCCCTCCCTGGGACTATCACCCACGGCATGTGGTCAAGCGCGGCTACGCGTCGATTTGTGGAGAATATTGTCGCTGAAGGCAATCCAGACCGAGTTATTGCGTAAGTTATCTTGTGATCTCGACCAGGTTTGTGCTCATATTTTGTAGATATGACGTTTCGTTTGTTGGCATGGTGCTTCCAGGAGATGAATTAACAGTCAAGATACGGCATATCGGTATGCGCGATGGTAACATGGTCGTCAAGGTGGATACACTCAATCAGCGAGACGAAAAGGTCCTTGAAGGTACGGCGGAAGTTGCGCAGCCCACTACAGTGTACGTGTTCACTGGTCAGGGATCTCAAGAGCCTGGTATGGGCATGGACCTCTACAACACTTCTCCTGCCGCTCGTGCTGTTTGGGACGGCGCCGATGCTCACCTTCTTGCGGTTTACGGTTTCTCTATCATTGAGATCGTCAAAGACAATCCAAAGGAGAAAACCATTCATTTCGGTGGTATCAAGGGTCAGGCAATCCGCCAGCGTTACATGGATATGACATATGATACCATGGACAAGGATGGCAACGTCAAAACGCTCCCACTTTTCGCCGACATCGATGTGCGCACACCCAAGTACACTTTCAGCCACCCCAATGGCTTGCTTTTTGCTACACAATTCGCCCAGATTGCTTTGGTCGTGACCGAAAAAGCCGCGTTCGAAGACATGCGTGCCAAAGGCTTTGTGCAGAAAGATTGCGCCTTTGCTGGTCACTCACTTGGGGAGTACTCTGCGCTTGCTTCCATCGCTGATGTTCTTCATATCTCCGCACTCGTCGATGTTGTATTCTACCGTGGCATCACCATGCAACGCGCCGTCGAACGTGATGCTCACAACCGGTCTAATTACGCCATGTGTGCGGTGAATCCGAGCCGCATCTCAAAGACCTTCACGGACGCTGCGTTGCGTGAGGTTGTTGATACTATATCCAGTCGTACAGACACCCTCCTGGAAATCGTGAACTACAACGTCGAGGTGGGTTCCTGGCTTGCATCCGCAAATGTGCATTCAACGAACGGTTTCAGGGCCAACAATATGTTTGCGCTGGGGAGCTGGTTGCACTGCAGACGATGACTAATGTCTTGAATTACTTGAAGCTCCAGAAGATTGACATTGCGAAGGTACGATCCTCCTTGAAGGAGTACATGAAGGGATAATTTAATTAATTGATGCAGCTCACCGAGACTTTTACGGTGGAAAAAGTGAAGGAAATGCTGGGTGACATTGTCTCGGAATCGTTTGAGCGTGCAAAGAAGCTACAGGAGTCTGAGGGATACATTAAGCTTGACCGTGGCTTTGCAACAATTCCTCTTCCCGGCATCGACGTACCTTTCCACTCCAGGTATCTTTGGGCAGGTGTTATGCCCTTCAGGGCTTGTGAGTTTATTGACTTCTCATACATTGCATAATGTTGATGATGCTTCCCTGCCAGACTTGTCTAAGAAGATCAATCCCTCCTTGCTTAATCCTGACATGTTGGTGGGAAGATACATCCCGAACTTGATTGCCAAACCGTTTGCTGTCACCAAGGAGTACGCGCAGCTAATTTACGATCAAACGTCGTCCCCTCGCCTTGACAAAGTCCTCAAGAAATGGGACCAAGAAAATTGGGCATCTCTTGAACAACGTCAAAAGCTAGCCTATACAATTCTTGTAGAGTTGCTATCCTATCAATTCGCCTCGCCTGTCCGCTGGATCGAAACACAGGACCTGTTGTTTACGCATTATCATTTTGAACGCTTGATCGAGCTTGGTCCATCGCCTACATTGACAGGCATGGCAACGCGGACACTGAAGGCCAAGTATGAAGCTCAGGACGACGCTGTTAGTCGCAAACGAGCAATTCTCTGTCACGCCAAGAACGCTCGCGAGATCTACTATCTCTTTGAAGACGAGATTCCGTCTGCTTCCCAGCTTACTGAAGCCAAACCTGTCGCTATTATCGCCCCCTCCGAACCCGTGCCTGCTCTGGCACCTACAGCTGTAATCGCTGTCATAGAGAGCGCGGCTGCCATTGAGGATGTACCTCTAAAAGCTGGTGATATCCTCCTCTACGTCATTGCTCAAAAGTTAAAGAAAAAGGTTGAGGAAGTCTCGTTGACGAAATCTATCAAGGATCTTGTCGGCGGCAAGTCTACACTACAGAACGAGATCCTTGGCGATCTTCAACTCGAATTTACGTCTGCTCCTGAGAAAGGTGAAGAGCTTCCCCTTGAAGAGCTTGGATCTGCTTTAGGTGTCGGGCATTCCGGAACTCTTGGCAAATACACCTCTGGCCTCATCTCACGGCTTATTGGTGGAAAGATGCCTGGAGGGTTCAATGCTTCCGCAATCAAAGGCTACTTGTCAAAGACCTGGGGCCTAGGTTCCTCACGTGCCGATAGCGTTCTTTTGTTGGGGACTACTATGGAGCCCGCCAAGCGTCTATCATCTGAAGCTGAGGGCAAGGCATGGTTGGACACTGTAGTCAGGATCTATGCTCAACGTTCTGGGATATCCTTGTCCAGTGGAGGCTCAGGTGGTTCCGGCGGTAGTGGGACAGGAGTCAGCACTATCAACAGTGAAGAGTTTTTGAAATTCAAGGCCGAACAAGATCGCTTTGCTGCTCAACATATTGAACTTTACATGCGCTACCTTAATCGGGATTCTCGCGCTGGTGAAATTGCTCACGACAAGGAGAAAGCTACGTCGGCACAACTCCAGGCTCGACTTGACTCGATTGCACGGGAGCATGGGGACGCGTACATCGATGGAATACAACCCGCCTTTGATCCTCTGAAAGCTCGCCACTTTGACTCCTTCTGGAATTGGGTCCGTCAAGATGCATTGCTTATGTACTACGACATCATTCATGGACGTCTTACGACTGTCGACCGAGAACTCACTGCTCGTTGCATTGCTCTCCTGAACAGGGCTGACCCTGAGCTCCTGATTTATATGCAGTATCATATTGACCACTGTGACCCAAGTAAGGGTGACACGTATGCGCTTGCAAAACAGTTTGGCCAACAGCTTATTGATAACACAAGAGAGATTCTCGGGCAACCCCCCGTTTATAAAGACGGTAAGTGGATAGGATCTGATACCCTCCATGTAGTTCATTATGTTTCACAGTGACATTCCCTACCGCCCCCCACACTGAAGTCACAGCGAAAGGCGACATCGTTTATACAGAGGTTGTTCGAGAAAACGTTCGCAAGTTGGAGGCCTACGTTGAGGAAATGGCTAGCGGTGACACTATTTCTACTGTCAACATTCAGAAAGTCCAGGAAGACGTTCTCAAGCTATGGACTGTAGTGAAATCGCAGCCTGGCATTAGTCAGGATCAGAAGAATCGCATCAAGGCCTTATACGAGGGTGTCGTGCGTTCTCTTAGGAAAGGTCCAGAACAAGCCCGCACGCGCATGCGGAATCGTCGTTCCTCATCTCAGTTCCTCCGACCCCAGGTGTCTGTTGTTACTCCGGTATCCGATGATAAAGTGCCGCTGCTGCACCTCAAACGTAAAGTGGGAGGGAACTGGGAATACTCGAGCAACCTGACCGGTGTTTATCTTGACATCTTACACGAAATAGCGACCTCAGGCACAACATTCAAAGATAAGAACGCGCTTCTTACAGGCGTCGGGAAAGGTTCTATTGGTGTCGAAATTCTCAAGGGTCTTCTGTCCGGCGGCGCTCACGTAGTCATCACCACTTCTCGCTACAGCCGCTCGACCGTCGAATACTACCAGTCGATATACCAAAGCTATGGTGCGCGGGGTTCTGCGTTGACTGTTGTTCCTTTCAATCAGGGTTCAAAACAAGATGTGGAGGCCCTCGTCGACTATATATACGCCACGCTCGGGATGGACCTCGACTACATTCTTCCTTTTGCTGCAATACCAGAGAATGGCCGAGAAATTGACGGGTTAGATGACAAGTCAGAGCTGGCCCATCGCATAATGTTGGTGAACCTCCTTCGAATTCTTGGTGCTGTCAAAACGAAGAAGGCATCGCGTCAGTTTGTTACGAGACCGACTCAGGTTATCCTTCCTCTCTCTCCTAACCATGGTCTATTTGGCAACGATGGACTGTATTCAGAATCGAAAATCTCTTTGGAGACACTCTTCCAACGCTGGAATTCTGAAAGCTGGGGGGAGTATCTATGCTTAGCCGGGGCCGTAATTGGGTAAGAAGTTCATAGTCATGGAAATCATATCGCGGCTGTATGTTCATTTCGCTATTCTAGATGGACGCGAGGCACTGGGTTGATGGATGCCACAAACACTGTTGCCCATGACCTTGAAAGCCATGGTGTTCGCACCTTCTCAGCAAAGGAGATGGCATTCAACATCCTCGGACTTATGCATCCCCTCCTCTTCAGCATTACGCAAGTTGAACCGATTTGGGCTGATCTAAACGGTGGAATGGATCGTCTGCCAGACCTTGCTGAGGTTACGGGCCGCATACGCCTGAGCATGAACGAGAAGAGTGAACTTCGTCGTGCAATTGCCAGGGATAATGCCCTTGATTTCAAGACTGTCAACGGCGTTGAAGGCGAACGGGTGTTACAAACTGTTAGTGTGGTTCCTCGCGCTAATTTCAAGTTCGATTTCCCCGCGCTCGAGCCGGCAGCTGCCTTTGAGGAACTTAGCAAACTTCGAGGTATCATTGACCTGGAAAAGGTTGTCGTTATCACCGGATTTGCTGAGGTTGGCCCATGGGGGAGCTCGCGCACGAGATGGGAAATGGAAGCAAAGGGGGAGTTCACTATCGAGGGCTGCATTGAGATGGCTTGGATGATGGGTTTCATCAAGCACTTTGACGGCCGTTTGAAGGATGGTTCCTTACACGTTGGCTGGGTTGACACAAAGACTGGGGAGCCAGTCGATGACAAGGATGTGCGCGGCCGCTATGAAAAAGAGATATTGAGGCATGCTGGTGTGCGCTTGATTGGTAAGCATGCCTGAACCACGTTCCTGATTAAAAGCTGAACGACGCGCAGAACCCGAGCTTTTCCGCGGCTATGATCCCAAGAAGAAAGTTTTCAACCAAGAAATCGAACTTTTACATGATTTGGAGCCCATTGAAGTCGCCCAATCAGAAGCAGAAAAATTCAAGTATGAGCATGGTGACAAGTGTGACATCTGGACTGCGGAGGGCGACCAGTGGTTCGTCAAGTTCAAGAAAGGCGCTCGTGTCTTCGTCCCCAAGGCGTTCCGCTTCAGCCGCTTGGTTGCTGGGCAGATCCCAACTGGTTGGGACGCTGGGAGATACGGAATACCGGCAGATATCGTCGCACAGACGGATCGAACTACTCTTTGGGCTTTGGTGTGCACTGCAGAAGCTCTCAATATGTCAGGTATCACTGACCCTTACGAATTGTACAATCATTTCCATCCGTCCGAGGTTGGAACCTGTGTAGGAAGCGGTATGGGAGGTACAGAGTCACTTGCCAAGATGTTCAAGGACCGCCGCGATGAGAAGGAAGTACAGAACGATATCCTTCAGGAAACGTAATTGCCCCTGCTCTTCAAATGGACCCGACCACTCACGTCTTGGTTTAGGTTTATCAACACTGTTGCTGGTTGGATTAATTTGCTTCTGATGTCTTCTAGTGGACCCGTGAAGATCCCAGTCGGGGCTTGGTGAGCAGCATTGTTTTTCTTTCTCTCGTCTGGCTTATTTTTCTGTAGTGCTACCGCCCTTCAGTCTCTTGAGATTGCATGCGATACTATTCTTTCCGGCAAAGCCAAGGTCATGATCGCCGGTGGTTTCGACGACATTAGTGAGGAGGGCTCTTTTGAATTTGCCAATATGAAGGCTACAAGTAACGCCGAAACCGAATTTGCCATGGGACGTGAACCTACAGAGATGTCGCGACCTGCTACCACAACCCGTGCAGGGGTGAGTGACTAATTCCATATACTACACGCCTTTCTTAATCCGGTCGACCAGTTCATGGAGTCCCAAGGGACTGGTATACACATTGTCATGAATGCAAAGACCGCCATTGAGCTCGGTGCTCCTATTCGTGGTATCCTAGCTTTCACTTCCACATCAACGTGAGTTTTTAAACCAACTGTCTGTGAGGATTGTACTCATTTATTTCAGTGATAAAGCTGGCCGTTCCATTCCTGCTCCTGGACGTGGTGCTCTCTCGGCCGCTCGAGAATTACCATCTAAATATCCTCTGCCATTACTAAGTCTTGAACACCGGTCCCGCCAGGTTGCGTTCCGACGCAAGCAGATTTCGGAATGGCTCAATCATGAACACGCTCAACTCCGCGACGAGGTTGAGGAACAGAAGTCAAAGGACGGCACTTTTGATGAGGACTATTTCGCATCTCGCGTCGCTGATATTGAAAAAGAGGCTCGACGCCAGGACAAAGAGGTCCTAGCTACATATGGTATGCTCGAAGGAACCGATGCTCGAGTCGCACCCATGCGTCGTGCTCTTGCTGTCTGGGGTTTGACTGCTGACGACATCGGTGTTCTCTCTATCCACGGTACGAGCACCGGGGCCAACGAGAAGAATGAGAGCGAAATATGGCACAACATTCTTGCCACAATGTCTCGTACCCATGGCAATGCTGTTCCGGTCATGGCGCAAAAGAGTTTGCTTGGTCATTCCAAAGGCGGATCAGCCGCATGGCAGATGGCAGGTCTTTTGCAAACAGTCAATACAGGTATCATTCCTGGGAACCGTAACAGCGAGTAAGTTTGTGTGTTTCTCCTTGCCTCAGCCCAATTAATTCCCGCGTTCGTGAAGCAACATTGACGCAAGATTCGAGGCTCACCACTACCTCATGTTCCCTTCGAGATCTATCCATACAGATGGAATTCGTGCTGGTGTTATGGTGGGTGAATCATTGCTACCAATTGCCCAGATCTTACAGTTTCTAGTCCTCTTTTGGCTTTGGTCAAGTTGGTGGCACTGCTGTCATCGTCCATCCCCGCTATCTCTTTGCTTCCCTGGACCCCTCTGCCTACGAGTCCTACAAGTGCCGTAATCAAAGACGTTATCAGGAAGCGTACAAGGTCATGACCGAGATGATGACATCCAATTCCTTGGTCAGAATCAAAGACGGGCCACCTTACAGCCCTGAACTTGAGCAACCGGTCCTTATGAACCCCATGGCTCGTGCGACCTTTGACCCAAAGACGCGTAGCTATTCTTATACCGCTGATTTGGACAAAGCCGTACCATTCGATGTCTCGAATGTAGAGACTATTGCCAAGGTTCTCACATCTGCCGGCTCAGTCGTCGGGGTTGGGGTTGATCAAGGTGAGCTTTCCCATCTCTGCTCAGAAGTATCCTCATATTTGTGTTTCACTTACTCAGAGTTGATCTCTTCGATCCCGTCATGGAACCCTACCTTCGTCGAGCGTAACTTCACGGAAGCTGAGGTTGCTTATTGTCGGGCTCAGCCAGCACCTCCATCTTCTTTCGCTGCCCGCTGGGTTGGGAAGGAGGCGGTCTTTAAATCGTTGGGCATATCCTCCAAGGGCTCGGCCGCTGCAATGAAGGACATCGAGATCCTTCCCGATGAGGCCGGTGTTCCAACTGTCACGCTCCACGGTGATGCAGAGACGGCTGCCCAGAGCAAAGGTATCACGCGTATTCATGTTTCTTTGAGCCATTCCGAGGTGTGTTAGATAGTGGATTGCGGAAATCTTTTTGCTTACTCCCCTTGCAGACCGTCGCTGTCGCTTTTGCACAGTCCACGCTGTAGTTTATTCGTCAAGATATCCGTACTTGATGAGGCATGCATCCATGTATTCATTGTCAGACGTATTGTTGTGATAGTAGCTGTGAAGAATAGATTCGAATAGATTCTTTTATTATCCTCTCTCTGAACTTGAATAGATCCCTTGCTTGATGATATAGTCGGCAATGGCATCTGTGACTAGCTGCTTCCATGAATCATCCCTTGCTGCGACCTTTGCTCGAACTTCGCTCGAACTGTAGGTTTGTTCCTTTGGCCCTATGTTGATAAGTGCTATACGGCCGCTGTTTATAAATTCGTGCACTATTTCGAACATCTTGTCCTGAGGTTCTTGAGGCGTCTTGTCAGCGTTGGCACTTTGCCTGTTGGCGCACACTATGCGACAATCTTCTTGATCTGCAGAGAGAAATGTCCGGAGCATCTGGACCATAGCCTGTTCAGAGGGATAATATTTGGGAGAAAAAAGGCGGACAAGGGTATCGGAACCCAAAAGAAAGATAAGCTTTGGCAAAGGAGACGGATATGATGCATATCGTTTGTTTGCGTCTCGGTGTTCATCGGATGTACTGTTAGTACCAGAGAATTCGGTAACTGTAACCAGCCTCGTCTGAAGGAAGCGAAGTAAAAGCATCGACTTCCCAGCAAACGTCGGCTCGTCTATGACGGCTATCGCAGTGTTTTCGCTCATTTGTAAAAACTCGCCATGTTCTGTGGTGTTGGAATGAATGTCGTTTAAGAGGAGGCGCATCATCTCAAGTCGTTGCACAAATGTCGGATCTCCGGGTTTCAAAAATTTGTCTGCGTTGCGGGTGGAGAGCAACAACATTCGCGCATCGTATGGCTCCGCAGAGGCAGAGGTGGCAGCGGAATGCCGGGACGACGGCGGTGGGTGGGAGTTGGCGAGCGTCAAGTGCGCCAAAGTCGGAGGATTGAACGAGGAATCGAGGACCGATATGTGGAGCGTGGGACGGGTGTGAATGACTTGTCCTGGTCGGAATGGCCAGCGTTGGTGAGTCGTGTAGACAAGCTCAACAGGCGAGATTCGGCGCTGTACGTTCTGAAGCAATTGCAGCGCATGCTTGGCAAAACTATGTGGGGAGGTGGAAGCGGAAGAGTGAGCCATGAGGGTTAATGTTTCTACCAGGCTATGATAGCGGTCTCAGAGCCGCAAGAGATAGGTAACGAACGACCTACCTACCGAATTATATTTGCGGAATGAATAAAAAGATATGAGGTTGGTAGATAAGATTTACTAGTAGAGCTTGCTGCTGAGTCAGACACCTTCGTTTCAAGTGGAGTGGAATAACCACAGCACCTCTATTCCTGCCGACATTTGAATCATGGAGAAGGATGCTGAAGGTTTCTACACACCCAAGACGGAAGATGGTAGCGAGATGTGATTAAACCTACAAGCGCGATACTAATTCAACCCGCAGTCACGGCGAAGCCAGAAGTAAAAGAGAGTGAAGGAAAGGAGCCCGAAGTTGCGGAGGCTACTAGATCAGGTGCGCACATCAGAGTGATTTCCTAGACTGCTACATAAATTCTTCATCGATGCAGAAACTACGGATCTAATATCATCTACTTTCGAGGTTGCGGTGGGTGACCTATCCCAAATGTACGGCCTATCACTCATTTATCATGGATAATAGGTCACACTAGCGGATCAACAAGCCGACCCAAACTCTCCGCTGTACAGCGTTAAATCATTTGAGCAACTGGGCCTGTTGGTCAATCAGTATCGATGCAAATACGTTTTCTCAGATATCTCCATTCATAGACATCAAGATCTGCTCAAGGGTCTGTACGCGCTAGGATTCTCGAAACCTTCCAAAATTCAAGAACGCGCGTTGCCCCTTCTCCTTGCTAACCCGTGAGTACTTACCGACATATAGAGTTATTTTCTTTATTGATCTGTTCTTCATCGCTTTCTTAGACCACAGAATATGATTGGACAGTCGCAGTCTGGCACAGGAAAGACTGCAGCATTCGTCCTTACCATGCTAAGCAGAGTAGATTTCTCGCTCAACAAGACACAGGTGCGAGTGAAGTTGCATCCACACAGGTTCGGCATCTGACTTTATCTCAGGCCATTTGTCTTGCTCCATCACGAGAGCTGGCAAGGCAAATCATGTCTGTCGTGGTGGCAATGGGGAAGTTCACTCAGGTACAGACAGAATATGCTATCAAGGACAACCTTCCGAAAGACGTTACGAGGATAACAGCACACATTGTTGTGGGCACTCCGGGTACCATGACCGATCTTCTCAAACGGAGAGTTATAGATCCATCAGGCATCAAAGTATTCGTGCTTGACGAGGCTGATAATATGCTCGATCAAGATGGTCTCGGAGAACAAACTCTGAGAGTCAAAAAGTAACATTATTACATGGTTCCATCCTACCCTGCTGAATCCTTGTCTTACTAGCCTCTTGCCTCGCGCGCAACCTCCTCAAATCATCTTGTTCTCTGCGACGTTCCCTGATCACGTGCGGAATTTTGCAAACAAGTTTGCTCCCAACGCCAACAAGATTGAGCTCCAAAAGGAGGAATTGTCGGTTGAGGGCATTCGCCAGTTCTATATGGACTGTCGTGACGAGGAACATAAATATGACATTCTAGTTTCGCTATACCAATTGCTTACGATCGGTCAGAGCATCATCTTCTGTCAAGTAGGTGGTCGTTGCCTCGATTCAATCCACTCAAGCAGACATTCCCACACCTAGCATCGGCATACTGCAGACAGAATCTCACAGCGAATGACTGCCGAGGGTCACAAAGTTGCCTCCCTTCACGGTGCCAAGGATGCCTCCGAGCGTGACGCTGTTATTGATAGCTTCCGTGAGGGTCGGGAGAAAGTATTGATCACGACCAACGTCATCGCCCGTGGCATTGATATTCTCCAAGTAAACATGGTTGTCAACTACGATCTGCCCCTAATGAACGAGCGCGGAAATTCCCACTCGAATGATAGCAGACCAGACATCGAAACCTATATTCACCGCATTGGTGCGTCCATTAGTGTTTGGCTTGGTCTTTTGCTGACGAAGAATCCAGGGCGGACTGGGCGTTTTGGACGCAAAGGCATATCGATCAACTTTGTTCACGACCAGAGAACATGGCTGCAAATGGAGGAGATCGAGAAGACACTTGGAAAGAAGATCATTCGCATTGAAACCAATGACCTGGATGAAATGGAAAAGGTGCGTTACCTCTTTTTCTGCAATCTTCTTTTCAAAAGCGACATTCTGTTTTTTCCCTTTGCGTAGAAAATGAAGAAAGCCTTGAAATGAGCTGTCGGATGCCAGTGTTCGTTGTCCGTATTTACTCCTGGTATTACATTTGCTTGCAGTGACCTCTGGTATATAGCTTCCGTTTCTGGACTTTTGTATACGGGCGGAACGAGCGAGGTAGACAGACGTTTTCTGTATGGACCTGCCTTACCCTCGGAAAAGTACTCTAAGGTTACTAGAATTGGCGGGAACGTTTCATCCTCCAAGTTTGCCTGAGGAATACACCACAAAAGTAGTTGAAAAGTCACGGCATTTCGCGAATGAAGAGTGGTTCTGCTCTATTGCCTTGATCGCAGCCCCTTGCACATGATATTACTCGAAATATGGTCGACCTTAGGACCAGCAGCGTAAGATGATGCTTAAATTTCATCTGTGCTACACAAATAGTAAGAGTATACCTTCGGCTAGCAAGTCTTATAAAAGATTTTGTTGAGTTTACAGATCCCAGTTAAATAATTTAACCAATGGCATGAAGGCTGGTGAAATTTGTTGCAACAAGGCCAAACTTGGGATTGGAATATCTCGCTGACGACTACAGTCCGGTTGAGCTGAGAGTGAGATAAGAGGAAGAAGAGTTCTTACAGCTCGTGAACTGAACGGTCGGATGTATGGTCAGAATGGGGTCGAGGTACGGGAGTAGCACATACCACGAATGACAAAGTTGGCCAGAACTGCCACGAAAAGGAGGGCGCTCACGACAAGCGGACCGGCAATAACGTCTGCAGAGGACTGAGTAAATTAAACAAAGCAGAAAGGTGAACGGACCGTAGTGACCGGGATCTCGCTTGCGAATCATGGTGATGCGGGACTGATAGAGGTAAAAGCCGTAAATCTGAAGGGTTGTCAGGCATAAACAAGGTCGAAGAGGAGGTAAGTATACCAAGACCCCAGCACTGAGAGCAGCATACACGTATGCAAAGCCGCGTGCGACAGGATCGCGAGAGGCATTGAAGAGGGCGACTGAGAATGTTCCGATGAGAATGGCGGCATTGAGCCAGGAAAGCCAGGCTAGGAAACAGATCAGCACGGGAACAAGTGGAAAGGAAGACGAACGGACTGCGCTCATTGGCAAACCAGACTTTGCCTTCGACTTTTATGGCGGTGGCGACCTTGCGGGGCACACGAACAGGCTGGATTGCGTTGTAGTTTTGGACCTGGTGGTCTGGGATGTCGTCTTGCCTGGCGTACCGGGGAGGGCGGGGTGTGTCCTCTGGAAGAGAGGCAAGTGCGGAGGAGGAAAAGGGAAGAAACGAGGACCAGGAGACGCCGAATGGGCCGCCGCTCTCGCCGGTGGACTCTCTGTTGTGCGCCATCGACGACGACGACGACGAAAAGGCGGGCAAGTTCGCACGACTAACTGCTGACGTCATTCGAGCACCTTCTCGACGATTCTCTCGTAAGCAGCTATATAGACCTGGTCCTGCTCAATCTCCCCCTTCCCCCAACATGGGCAAGGACTATTACAAGATACTCGACATCCCTCGCAACGCTACGGAAGATGAAATCAAACGCGCCTACAAAAAGATGGTGTGAAACCCTCTCTTTATTCCCTACACTCCAGCTCACCTTGCCAGGCCTTGAAATGGCACCCCGACAGAAATCAAGGCTCAGAGGAGGCGTCTAAAAGGTTCAAAGAGGTATGTCTCTTTGTCCTTGGAAATGCACACCGCTCATCCTCCTGCAGATATCCGAAGCCTTTGAGGTGCTCAGCGACAAGGACAAGCGCACCATCTACGACCAAGTCGGCGAGGAGGGCCTCAAGGGCGGAGGCGTACCCCCTGGCGCCAGCCAGTCCGGATTTGGTGGCTTCCCCGGTGCCACTTCCTTCACCTTCTCCACCGGTCCGGGCGGCCCAGGGGGATTCTCTCCATTTTCACCATCCGATCCCCAGCGGATATTCGAGTATGCACCGTATCATGACTCGCGTCCACGCTTGATGATTCTAACCTCCTCTATACAGAGAAATATTTTCGGGTGGTTTCCCTGCTTTTGGCGGCATGAGTGGTATGGGTGGCAAGTCCTCGATGTCATCCATGTTCGACGATGCTTCCGGCCCCTCTTTTTTTGGAGGTATGCCTGGTGGCATGCCCCACCGCGCATCACAGCGCGCAACATCCGCACCAGCACCCCAACCTTCAGAAATCACCCGCCCACTCAAGCTTTCGTTAGAAGACCTCTACATGGGGTCCACTAAACATCTCAAGATAGGTAGAAGGCTCTTCAACGGTTCGACCGAGGAAAAGGTTCTCGAGATACACGTCCTTCCCGGTTGGAAGAGCGGTACCAAAATCCGCTTCCCACGCGCAGGCAACGAGCAACCAAACGGTGAATCCCAAGACCTTGCGTTCATCGTAGAGGAGAAACCCCACCCTGTCTTCACCCGAGACGGGGACGACCTCATTTGCAACCTCAAGATACCCCTGGTTGATGCGTTGACCGGCAATGACACCAAAAAGATGGTCAACTTGCTAGATGGCCGCAATCTGCAGGTCTCTCTGCCCATGGGAATAGTAAAACCTGGTCAAGAGACAAGGCTTGTTGATGAGGGCATGCCAATCCGCAAACAAGCAAGCCTGAAGAAGAAGGGGGATTTGCTCATTCGTTGGGACATTCAATTTCCAGACCGCCTGACTGCCTCGCAGAAAGAGAGCATAAGGCGCACATTGTCATGAACATCCCGAACACCGCGACAACTGCTATCTCTGACACAACATTGTACTTCTAATACTCACGCGTTTTCATGTAGCATGATCCGAAACAACCTTATCGTCAGTCCGTGTGTGACGTGGCAGGTACGACGACAATACTTTTGTTCCACGAGCACGCTGTCCCGAGCGCGAATTCCAAGGGCAAACGTCTGTAACATGAGCGTGAGTGTCACCCTCACTTTTATCGTGCGAGAGAGCAAGAAGCCTTGTACAGCGAAAAACTAAGATAGCAGCAGTGGGAACTTGTGAACCTGAGAGCTTTTTGAATCGTACGGTATCACCCAGTTAGAACCCCCTTTGCGACGTCGTAGCATTTCCGATGTCCTCGAGGGCAAATAATAAATCTAAACTCTTTGTATGGGATTTCAGAGGCGCAACAGCGTGATCAAATAAGTACATGTGAGATTTCATTATGATGCTGAGATGGTAAAAGCATGACAAAACCATATCCTATGAAGGGAGTGTCACAGTGGGTGCAGAGCAGAAAGCCCCCGAGGACGTAGAGCTCGGAACGTGAACGACCCCGGCGTGGTCGCTGGAAAAACTTTCAAATGATTGGCCCCGCTCCACTGGACGTGGTCAAGGAACCCATGAGAGAAAGGGGGCTGATGGATAACACCTGATATGCAGATATGAAAGCCATGAACTCGAGATGGAGGCCCTAAAAGTGCGCCGTTCCTCTACCAAGCCGGTCATCGGGCCTCGATAGGACCCTCGTGTGGTCGTCCATGTTGGCAGAAGCCGTCAAGGAAACATGCCATGATCCGACACGCAGTCTACCACATTAGGATGGGTGAAACCAGACCCACCCAAAACGTCTGCCTTGATGTATGTTCCACTTGCTCCCAGATTGCTTGTGACTCGCAGGACATGGTGGCAGCTACGCTGCGCTGTATGGCTTCATCGTCTTTACGCCACTATAAACGAACCATTACTCACTCTAGCGCCGGCAAGCAAAACGTGCCAACCACGAGGCCGTTCTGCCAAAAGGAATGCCATGCAAGCTTTATGATTGCCTGCGAATCTGTCCATTGTCATGCGAGTTGATCACTCTTGACCGTCGGAGCTATTCTTTCTCGTATATATCTATCGTGCGTTAATACCCACTGCGAGCCTGCTTTCTGCTCATTGACCCAGTAACTTCTCGCAGCTGCATCACCAAGCGTGATTCGAAAACCATTCACACTAGCCTACACTTGTTCCAGCAATGTCCGCAGGGAAACAAGATTATCTCGCAGTCCTGGGGCTTATCTGTGACGCGAATGACGATGCCATTAGAGCAGCGTACAAGAAACTCGTCTGTACTCCCTCGTGATGTAGTTATTCTTGCTAATCTCGCAACAAGGCTCTACAATGGCATCCAGACCGCCATTTGGCTGGGAAGGAGGCTGCAGCACAAATGTTCGTCGAAGTATGGTTCTTCGTCCCAGTACACTGCTTGTCCCGTTCATAAAGAAGCTCCAACAGGTGAACAAAGCATATCACGCCCTGATGGACGGGAAAGAAAGTACACATTCCTCATCAACGGAGACTTCATCAACGTCCAGTGTTCCTGCTGACAGCGGCGCTGACCCCACTCATTCTGATACCCATTCAAATCCTACCCAGGCATCAAGCCGACCACCTTCGGCGAGCTCTAACGCAAGCGAGCGATCTAGCTCCTCGTCCTCAAAATCGTCTGCTTCCGCACCATACGATAGTCACAGTAAGAAAACCTCTCAATCCAGCGCTGGGGGACAGCCATCCCCGTCCTCCTATGCTTCACCATCCGACAACTTGAAACCCAGTTCCCATTCGCGGCCAGTCACGTCCAGTTCCGATAGGAAGCATAGTTCCGACCGGATGGGGAGCGGCCGTAGGTGCCCCAAGTCACACGATCATTTACACGATTCCCCTTGTTCGGCTGCATCCAAACCCGATACCCCTGCATCGACATATAGCCGCAGCTCGGAAGGTCTCGGTGGCTCGGTCCACTCTAAATCCTCTGAGAGGACTACCAGTTTTCATTCAGGGAAAACATCCCGCACCAGCACCGGTAGGTCGCGCGTATCGGACCCCATTATCCCGCCTCCGTCCAGGCGTTTGCACAAGTCGCCCAAGCCCAATTTTACAGAGTGTGTATTGACAATGATCTGTACGTGGGTATGCTCACTTTTGATACTAGCGAATTCGTCTACAAGCTCTCCAAAGGGACTGTGAAGGGTAAAAAAGAGCCACCAGGCACTTTGCCTCACAAACGCGATGAGATCCCGTATGGTTCACCACTTCGTGCGATCAACACCCCTCAAGGGGCCTCCAAGCAGTGGATCTTCCCCCTTCCTTTGACACTTGATGAGATGTACCACGGAACAAATTATCGATTTCTCGTGACGAGGGAACTGATGTCTCATCGAACGGAGCAAGTGGAAGTCTCTGTAGACATCCCTCCCGGAATGCGCAGTGGTACTAGGATCATCTGCCCGCGTACAGGTCATCAGCGCAAGGACGGGACATTCCAAGATGTAATCTTGCTAGTCGAGGAAGTTCCTGAGGAACGTTTCTCTAGAGTCCAGGACGACCTGTTTATGGATGTCTGCATTCCCTGGGCTGATCCTCTTGCCGACCAAGGAGGCGAGATATGCATCCAAGGAATAGATGGGAAGGAAATCATCTTTACCTTGCCATATCCAATTTATGACAAGGCTACGGAGGGTCAGGTCCTCGTCAAGGGTGCAGGTATGCCAATCCGGGAAGGGCGTAAGACGATTGGTCGCGGCGATATGATTATCAGGTTAGTTTATCTTGCACGAGGCCTGACTCTAGTTATATCATTGATACGACTCTAGATGGCGAGTTGTGTTTGCCAGTCACCAGTCCAAATGGCAGACACTGAAGAAAGCGCTTCACCTCGATGATTGACCATCACACGGAAACGACTTATGGTTATGACCCTATGCTAACTGTATCACTCTCAAGACTCATACATGAACAAGGGCGGTGTTTTGGCAGGCGTCGTTCACTATTTCCCGATTTCAGGTTTCATTGTACAGTACTCACGACACATGGAGACTTTGCGTGCAAGATTTGTCTCGGAGCTGAGTTCCGCTGGATCCCAGTTCTGGTTAGTCCAGGCTGGCGCACAGCGGCACACACGTGGAGCAAACGAGGCGGCTCAGTATACGAGAATGTGTCAGAAGGGAATCGCGGATGATACACGACCTGTGTAGCTCTTCTGTTCCCTGAATGTGAATTAACGTTCGGCTATTGCAGGGTTGGAAATGCGACTCCATCCATGCACCGGAACCAGGAGGCAGCACGGGTCTTTGCACTGGAAAGGATGCGGGATCGATACAGCACCTTACTGTGGTGCACTTGTGAGCGGTGAGCCCCAGTGCTTCTTGGACAGTCTCTACGGCAGCAGGCGTCGTCCGTGTATCCGAATCTTGTATTTCATTCCATATCAGGAGTGATTACGATGACCCACGCCCTCGAAATGCGACGTGCACGCGGAGGCGTGCCATGAGCCTACATAAACCCACAAACTGCCAGGTGCCTCCTCGTAAACCCATTCTGCACTCACCGACAGTTGAGATTCTAATGCCGCTACCGTTCACTTCAGACCGTAACCGGAATAACTGGTTCTATCAATTGCCCTTGAAGGCGGGTTTGACCAACTGCCGGGTGTGAACCATTTGACGGGAGACTCATGTCTTTGTTTCAGGTTGCCAACGTCATTGGCGCTCTCTTTGTTATGGGTGGAAACGTGTATACGGTCATTTCTCCCTGGGATGTGTACTACACAGGCAAAGAAACCTACTTTACGCCTGCGCCATGGTCGTTCTTCATCTGGTAGGTCTCTGAAGTAGATGACAATGCTCGATACCGAGCTGACTTCCACCCAGGCCTCTGATCCACATGCTGATATTGGGCACATGCATCTACCAGTTCTCCGGTCGCGGTAAGGAGATCATCCTCGACCGGATTGGCTGGCGGCTACCCTTGCTGGACTTCCTCAATGCAATGTACATTTACTCCTGGACCATTCAAGAATATCGATATGGTGGGTGTTCAGCTACATTTTGCCTGCTAGTCGTCCCCACCTGACAATTCCTCAGCCTTGGTCTTCATCCTGTTCGCCGTTTCCGTAGTAACTGTGAGTGAACCCTCAAATCCCATCGTCTTGCGGTATTTCCCTGATCTCGCTGTGTTCTTAGCAAATCTATCAAGAAGTCAAAGTTACCGCACTCCGCAATTTTTGCGACGAGGTCTTCCTGCACCTTCCTTTCTCGCTGTACCACGGCTGGACTGTCGGCCTCATCTTTCTATCTGCATTCGAAACATTTGGGGTTGATGCGCTTACAGAGCCAGCTGGCCCTTGGACGAAAACATTTGTCTTCCTCTCATTGTAAGTTCCCTCCTTTGTTTATCTCTTGGGTCGACATTAACAACCCTCTCTCATCTCGTCACTCTACTAGTTTTCTTCTCCAAGTAGTTGATTTTGCGTACGCCTACTCCGCTGTAGAGGGCGATCTTCCCGGATGTCTCGCCATTTCTTGGTTCCTGTTCGCGGTCGTCGTTCACCAGAGCAAAGAGCGCTCTGGATTCATCCATTGGAGTGGACTTGGTTTCGCGATCTTCTCTCTCTGCTGGATCATGCGATGTGTGATCGGGTTAGAGTTGAAGTTCCGGGGACGCAACAACAGGCTAGGCATCGGGGAAGAGACGTCTCGTCTCTTGGGTGGTCACTAGGGTGGAGGACTGTTGTATCAAATTGCCCAGTCAGCACTGCTACTGCAATAGGGTTGTGGAGCCAGCCCCCTCCTACTCTCATAGTCTGGTCAACCAGACCAATATCTTCGTTTTCGTGCTTGTATCGATGATAACTCGTACTAAACCATAACCATCCCCATTTATTCTCAGCAATTTAAATGTGGCCTGCGCTCAGACCCGGTATAAGATGTAATACAACACGAGGATAACAGCGGACAGAGTGATCAGCATACCAAGTCACAAAAGGGAAGAACTTCTTATGAGACACCAGTATCGAACATCACAGCATATAACCAAGGAATGACGGGAAACAGTAGACGCGAGTGATTCACAAACTATTCAAGCTTCGCTGTTGGTTCTACTTTATTTGGAGGAGGTAGGCCGACGAAGCCAGGAGGAGCAACCCGCTTCTTAGTTGGGGAGTTGTGGGCGCTGTGGCTATCCCCTTTGTTAGACTTCGCGGGTCTTAGCTTGCACAATGTGGTTGGAGGAGGACCAATGAGTCGTGACACGGTCCAGGGCAATTCAAATTTGGCTATATTGGCCCATTGAATATATCGTGATAACTCAAGATGAAGGGTAGGATAGTATGCCGTGGATGCTTTGCGAGAGATCTTCAACGGGCATGAGCATACTGGTTCAAAGGAAACCGGATTAGCATACCAAGATGATTCGCTCCAAACCCGAAGCAAACAAGTCTGTGTGGAAACGATGAGCAGACATTTCATTCTCCTTGGGTAGATTGAGGTCGTGAACAGATTTCGAAATCGCGTTGATGAGCTTAAGGTGGGTTGTCTACGCCGAGTGGTGAGCAACGTTCATGCAACATGGTGATGAACATACAAAGTAGCCTATCGCTTCAAACTCCACTCCGCCAGTCATACCTCCTGGCGCTTTGGGTTTCTCAACCTTTCCTTCGTCGACTTCTGAGAGATTCCATACGGTATTGTTCGGATGACAGAATACCCAGAAATAGTCCCTGCAGACATCGGAAAGCTCCTGTAAATATGACTTATATATTCTTGGACGATGCAATGATTCAATGAATGCGTGTGGGGATACTGGGGATGCGGGTGATTCTGTGGGCGGAGGAGCTGGCGTTAACAAGATAGCGCGGATAAGTGAGAAGAGGTTCTTGTGGGGCATAGGTAATGTGATGACACTGGTAGGAGGTCCAAACGATCCCCATGCTTCGCGACGAAGATGTCCGCCAGATGAAGGAAGAGATGATGCTGGATAAACTTCAAACAAGATAAGAAGGAGCTCAACCATCAGCTGACGAGTCGCCACATCGCCAGGTTTCTTGTCAGAGTAAAGCAATGAGATCAGCTGGACGAATGGAGTTGGACAGGAACTTCGGAGCGCGAAGCACCCAATGGAGGACGTGGAAAGAGCCTTGAAGCACCGTAATAGCTCGTGAAGCATTTGATCATCATGCTGCTCTTCGCTTTAGTTTGGGTCAACACCGCGTTCACAAAGAGGTGTAAGATTGAACTAACCGCCATTCTACCTCGAGAATTTCATTGAGCCTCGTCAACAACGCGCTATAACCTCCTGAGCGAAGAAAGTCCTCTGTCCAACTGGAACAAGTTAAACCTAGTTTGCTAGCAACTACCAAGATAAAAGAAGTGCACCTTGTTGCTTCGTTTCTCAGCATGAGTTTCAGCCTTTTGACGACTTCCACGTCAAGTGTTGTGCTAGAAGACGAGGTCAAGATACTACGAAACTTTGTGGGGGACATCCCTTTCCCGAAAACCTTCTCTTTGGATTTGCTGGACACGAGTTCGGAAGGGATCACAGGTACCTGTGCGCGAGAGAGCGTCGTTGTGGCATCAAAAGACGCTCCTCTCCCGTGAGATTTGTCTAGACCATCCGATGCGTGGAGGTTGGTGGTGCTCTTGTCAGCAAGGGGAGACCCCCAAAGTCCACCTCGCCTTGGCTGGCTATCGGACTCCATTGTGGAAAGAGGGACATGAGAAGAGATGGACTCGATGCTGCGTGCCTTGCGCAGTGTACGAGAGGTAGACGGGTTAACCGTTAATACTTGAGATGATTTGAGCATGGCGGCCTTGACTGTAGCGTCCATGTTGGCCAGCTTTGGACGGAGAGTGGACGGAATTTGCAGATCATCCTGCTCATTCTGCTTTAGAGTCCGGAAGCTTTCGGGCTGGCATGTTGCTTACCAAGAGCCTGTTGAATGCCTGGTTTGTGACTGTGGGTTCAATAGAGACGTTTTGTGGTGCCTTGGTTGCTTTTGACGTGTCGTATTTTGTTTTGTCTTTGTGCGGTTTTGCTGGCCCCACGGTGACCACGTCGGGAACGTTCTCCTTTCCATTGGAGACGTCACCGAGACCGGTGACCATGGTAAATTCTGTGGGAGAAATTCGTTTAGATGGTAATATGCCTTTGAACATGACTCGCAGACGTGATGGTAAAAAGCTAAAGAGGGCCTGCACGGTTCAGATTGTCGACGCGCCAGTCACGTGCTGATTTATTTTGTGGGTTTATTTACGGATATAAATTACGTAATATTATCGCCTAATGGGCGCTGTTTTAAAAAAGCCTGTGCGGCATGTTGCGCACTGGCACCGACGAGATCTGATTGGCTGCGCAATGGGCGCAATTTCCGTGTGCTCGGTATATAGCCCCCCATGCTCTGCCCACCCTCAGCGTTTCCAGTCGCATCTTGTCTTCCCGAGCCCGTACATCCCCCTTCTTCACTAATAAAGCGGCTATAGGAATCTGCGGAACCAACTATCGAAGCACTACTACCTTAGGTATTCGAACCATCACAATATATAAGGTGGGGTAGAGTAAGAACCATGCGGACGCGTGGATGGGCTAATCATCTCCGTGCTAGACTCAGACTAGCAAAAGCAGATTTCTCCCTTGAACATGCAAGAGGTCGCGCCATTCCACTGCACCTCCTCTCGTATCTCGCCGTTGCCAGGCTGTTTCCATAACCATCAATGCCTGGTGGACGTTCCCAAACTGACTCTGCTGTCCAACCAGTCTCGCTCTGAGTATCTCCCGCTTCACAGGGTCGTCCGTTAGGCACCCCGCCAAACATACTGGGAACACCAACATTCGATCGAGCGCCGACATCGGGAGCTGACGTATAAGCTGAGTGATGACATCGATGGACTGCATGATTTCTGGAACACCTGCGAGCGTTTCAGTTTGTTCTCGTATTCACGGCTGCCACTCTTACCTGGAATTGGGTCGCTCAGGACCGTGTGCAGGTACAAGAGTGCTGTCTCCTGGTATATCTTCGCCACCAATTGTCGCGAGTCGACAACAGCGGCAATCCCTGGCAATCCCTTCAAGTTTGGGTCCTCACCGAGAGGGAGGTCTGGGTGCAGTGGAGTTTGATCAGGTTCCCGAGGGTATACTGGCTCGCATGAACGCAGGTGGCTCTCCACGATGTTCCCGCGCCGAATCAGCTCTTTCACGCTCAGGCAGCCTTTCCGTATCTCTTGTGCTTTCCAACACGAGAGGGTAGAAATCTCGGCAATTCCAAGCAATACTTCGTCCGGACATCCAGTGAGACTGTCCACCCGAAGGTCTGAATCTTCCTTGGAACTCATACCCGAAGTAGCCGACCAGAAGCCTCCTCCCCCTCGGTACAATCGTCGATAGAACGCCAGATGTTTGGGTATGGTGTGTAGGGTGATCGTTGACATGACATCCAACCACTATTGATGATGGATCAGTCACAGGTTGGGCGTTGTTTCAGGTGCGCTCTCACCATCGTGGCTTTCAGTGCTACCCGCGCGGCCTGGCTCATGCTCATCATGGCCAGTTTGGGGTTTTCATGCGATGGAATTCCGGTTTGCGCCATCCAGTCATTGGCGATATCAAGCATCGGCCGCCAGTCGGTCACGCCCCCGGAAAACAGGGAGAAGCCAAGGAGGTGTAGCGCGGCATTGGCGTCACCTTCCGTCAACACTCCTTCTCGAGATTTATACAGCTGTGCATGGGCAGTATCATAAAATATTATTGCTGGCGAGTTCTCCAGAGTGCTGTTTACTGTTTCTAGCCCTCTGGCGGCCCGAATCCGCATGTTATGGAGACTGGCTAGGGCACATATGGCGTTTGTCAAGGGACCTTGTGGATTTTGAGATACGACCTTGCGCGTTTGGTCAGTTGGAAATCAGTTGGAGACTTGCCAAGGAAGCTCACAGAATATATTGCATTTGCAGCCGAGTTACCCGTGAAAGCGAAAAGCGACTTCCTGACGTGTTCGAAATAGTAAAACACGTGTTCACTTTGGAGCGGATGTGCTGATAACGCGGTAGCTTCAGGGTTAAATCCGAGCGTCTGTGGAGTGATGCCATCAAAATTATGGTCAAAGAGACCAAGGTCTTGAGGGGACGGGTGCGAGGAAGAAAGTGACGTGGATGGTGTGTAAGGGGAGCGATTGATGAGCTGTGGTAATGAAGGGTCAATGAGTGGCAAGCTCATGTTGAAAGGTGAGCTGAGTGGCAAGCCTGAAAACTCTGTCTTAGTCGCTGGACAGGACCCCATGGACACTGCTCACCAAACATGGACATCATTGGGCTTTCGCCTTGAGCTTGCCCCTGGGCGGTGTCCACGATTGTCAGATTAGGCGTGCTAGCGTCACTCATAAAGGCAGGCATCGTCGATCCGTTTGCAGGGCCCTGATATTGTTCTGTGGCAAAGACGGTCGAAGACGAGGAGGAGGAGGAAGAGGCCTGTATGATAGAAGACCGTGGTTGACCACGGATGAGGCCAGCCCTGGTCAGTTTCGCCTTGATTTCTGCTTTATAAGCTTCCACGGCGCGCTTGTCCTGGGGACGGGGTTCATGGACGTCAACAGAAACTAGAGGAGGGACGTACACGCATCCAATCTGGACGTCTTGGACCCCACCCGAGACACTCGATTTGGAGTCGCCTGCATGTATGACAAGAGTCACCTTCGCGTTGTTCGTCGCATTTCTTCAAGGGTGGTCAAGAGGAGTATGTGCGCCGTGAACTAAATTGACTCACTTTTCTGCGCAGTCGACAGGTCCTGGTAGCCGGTTGTCAGCCGGCGGCAAGGATGAAGAGACGAAGGGGGGTCACGAACCAACAACCACCCCTTCCTGCTGAGGCTGGCCGAGGAAGGTCGAGGGACATTCTGTTGGGTGTTCCGCGGGAGCTGAGTGAGTCGGCTCCGTCTGGTGGTCTTGGTGCGAGGGAGGTGGTGAGAAGTGCGGGGGATGTGTTGCTGGAGGGTGTTTCTGGGGAGGGAGACTGACTGCCGTTGGAGCAAGTCGATTTGCTGTGGGCCATGGTGGTACGTATCGAAGCGTCCAAAGTGGAAAGCTTGTTATTAAACAGAGGTGAGGCGTGGATTGTCGTCGGATGGGGGGGATCGGGGGATGAACGAGGAAAATCGCCGATGGAGGGGGGTAGTCGGGGATATAGATTGGGCAGACACGCAAAGGAGAATGCGGCGTGATGGCATTGACACGGGCAAGTTAAAGAAGCTGATCAAACCATAGGAAGAGTGCTAAGGGGCCGAAAGTCTGTGCATGAGACCATATCGGTATGTCGTACGGTCATTGGGTACGGTGCTCGGGTACTAACGCCGCAGAGAGAGGGAGAGAGAGAGAGCCGGGTCGGTACAGATCCAGGTGCGTGTCGGGGTTATCTCCCTCCCGCTACGACTCACTGGGATCTCTTCTCCTTCTTCTTCAAGTCGGAACAATCACTCGAACGTATCCGTCTTGCAGGGTCCTGTCATGAATTCTCAAGCTAATTAGATAAGCCTCCGAGCTCAATGGCTATGAGCAAGCGAGGCACGCGGGGCTCGGCTCCTCGTCCTCGCCCAGTGCATGCACGACCCACATCCGGGTACCGGGTGTCGTCGTCACCGTCTCCACAGCATCTGAACGGTGACTGATATCCGGGGTGCAGTGGGCACGTAGATACGATCAACGCGAGGCATTGGCTAGGGTGGCGCGTGTGTGCTTGTCTCGTCGAAAGAAATACTGGGTAGACTTGGGAAAAACGCGCGAGATATTACCGGCCGATGAGAACGTACCTTGAATGCCGGGGGGATACCCCGTCCGACGTCGCGGATAGCGGGCCCACCTCGAGCGTGCAACGTTGACCCCCTCCTCGACTATCGTACCACATCGACGGGGATCAAAATTTGCAAATAGCTACCATTGGCCAGTGCGAGTCATTTCGCCTCCCAAGCAACTTCCCGATCCCAAACGGGCGCAGTTTGGCCAGAGCTCTCACTCATGAAGGCACTTTCAAGGCACGCATCGCATCACGGCAACTTACTATGCGCCTCTAGCTCATCTCTAGGCAGCTTCTTGCGCCAGCATGTTTATGGAAAGACCTGCCCAACGCCTCGATTTGTCTAGGGTGCATACGTAGTCAGCTGGCTTCCTGGCCACGTCCCCACGCCTCTTTCTACGCAAGATGTGTTCTGGCTCGACGACCCTCTGGGACACCCAACCGAAACCCGCGGGCCAGGCAAAAACCTACCATTCAGAGCAAACGAGCCCTGCACGCTCGCGGCATCCGAAGACGTTGATACATTTTGATGTCGATTGCCAGGCAACTGAGCCTTGACGTACGCGGAAAGCCAAATGAATACAATACAGTGGCTCGAACAACAACTTTTTTTTTTTTTCCACAACTGCCACCGACTTGATCACGACGCGATTGTCATCCACCACAGCTTCCGGTGAGCCTGTGCTCTCCAAATGGCCGCATTGCTTCCCACGCAGTGTGGCTGTGGCGTCACACCCCTTCGGCAATGGGTCACTTGCTGTAAGCGTGATCAAGTGATCTCATATGGGGGGGATGCTGCGGTTCCAAGGAAAAAGAGGAAAAAAAAAAAAAGACGAATTTCGTGAGACAATGTAAAGAATACAGCTTGTAGTGGGGTATTTCCGTAATGAGTCAATGCAAACCAGCATCCTGGTGACCAGCAATCCGGACGAAATAGGAGCAAATGCAGATGAGAGTCAAAGAAAACGGATACAGACGAGTTCGAGAGCGTGGTAGAGAGAGAGAACAAGAACAAGAAAGAAACAGTTATACGAGCAGCATTTCTGCCTCTCGCATCACCTGGCGCCAATCGACAGCTCCCCCGATCCGTCGTTGCCAGACTTCTTGAATCAGACAAGACACTTGCTGAGAATTTCCCAGCGAGAGACCTTGCTGCTCTTGGAGTCGCTCCAAAAAGTAGGCCTGATGACCACGATCCTCAGTCAAACAGCCACAGATACAGATGCTGAAGACGACGCTCCGGACCACCGCACGGCCAGTTGGACCGTCTTTGGCATCCGTCAGGCACTTGACTGTGTCGCTCACAGCTTCAATGATTTCTGGACATCGCGGAAAGTCGCCAGAAACGACGGAGTGAAGGTAGACATGTGCGGATGCACGAAAGACCTCTGAAGTCAAGCGACGCTGCTGGGCACGTGCCTTTTCAGCAGCGTCGACGGTGTCGTCAAATTCGTACGGGTATGAACTCGGTTTTTTCAATATCTCTTCTATCCTTTGGCCACGCTTGACGAGTTCCTTGACGCTGAGGCTGCCACCATTGACATGAACTTCCTTCCAGTTGGCCAAACTGGCAATCTCTGCAAGCGCGAGCACGATATGGTTCTCGCAGCCCATGACGGACATCATCGAGTACTCGCTCATGGGTACGATGGGTTCATCTCCAAAAAAGGCAGTCTGTGGACCATAGAGCTCTCGAATGACATTCAAGAAGCGGGGTTCTCTGACGAGCGTGGCTGATGCAAGGACGTCGAACCAGATCGACGTTTTGATGATAAACCGAAGACTCTCTGTACAGAACAAGAGTACTCTGCGTGGACCACCCCAACGAGGGTCGCTGAGGATAGAGAGAGAGTAGGTGCAGGCAGCGTCGAGAAAGGTCTGCCATTGACCCTTGCCACCGCTGAAGAGAAAGTAGGACACGATGCACAAGCCTGCGAGAGCGTCTCCTTCCGTCAATGGACCCTGAAAGGAGACCAACTGCATGCGACGCAAGGCCTCTACGTCTTCTGGGTCGATAATACCGAGCTTGTCCTTTCGGGTACTCTTGCGGTGGAGGTCAGAGAGGAGGCAAGCAGCTTGACGGGCATTGTCGCTCGTATGGATCAATCTCCAAATGATGGAGTCGAGTGACTCGCTTGCGTGCAGGTATTGCATGCGCAATACGTGTCTCATATAATAGTCCAACGCGGCATTCTGATGATCGTCGAGCGGCCAAGGGTATCGGTCGACAGCAGGGGCAGGGGTTAACAAGTAAGCAGACGAGACGACATCCATGTCTTCGTCTTCTTGAACGCGAGCATTATACCATCTTGAAAAGTCACTGGTGTGTGGGCGTTGGAGAGCGAATGAATGGTTTGGCCCTGCAAGGAGGGCATTGAGCACTATTATACATACAAATACTTAGTAACGATACGAGGTCTTACATGAATCTAAGCTATTGTTAACAGGAGGCGAAGAGTATGAGACAGGAGGAAGGAGGACTTCAGGGTATTCACTTCGATCCAGCGGTGAGTCGGGGCTCAACTCGTGCATGACAGGTAGACCTGGAAGAGCGAGGGATGAGGAGGAGACAAGACGGGGGGTCAGGATGAGTCTTACGATCATTATCGGGATAGCGGTCGGTGCGGAGGGGGTACGAAGACGGACGTTCGTCGTGGGTTGATGGAATGGAGAGAG
>JBBPKD010000128.1:0-36977 GCA_038089075.1 Singerocomus inundabilis
CAAACAGAAATACATAAATAGTGAACGTACTTGCAGTCTTGTGGGATTGATTCGTCGGCTCGTTTGGGGAACATCAGTCCAGACATCGTCACAGCCGATCCATGGTAAAAAAAAAATAATACCTCGGACTTTTCGCTCGCGCCACCACCGAAACACTGTCTTCCTGAAAAATTCCTCGATGCAGTCGTGGCAAAACCAGTCCTGTTCTGTCCAATCTTTGAATGGATCACCCTTGTGCGCAAACAGTTCACGGAACAACGTCTCGTAGTTGGCTTCGCGGAGCGTCTTGAAGAGGGGCCTCTCAACAACGTTGGACGACAACTTCAAGAAGATCTCAGAAAGAATCCCGAGGTAACCCTTTAGACGTGCCCAGTCTGCAACGTATCAATATGTATGTAGCTGACTGGATAAAAGGACAAAACACCCTCACTCTTTTCGTTGTACAAGTTGGGGGTCACCTGTACACTGGGCGGGAGACTTATTGAGCCATTCCGACCACACGCACGACCTGCAAATGGTAAATAATAAGCAGAAGGAACAGCTAAGTTCGTTGGCCGAACTAACAAGTATCACTTATCCCGCATACTTCATCCAGGATTGACCCTACGAACGCGAGCGGTATGGTGACATTACGCCGTGAGAGGATGCCTTCGACAACGGGAAGAAGGAATTTTTCGTAGACTCCATCATCGGCGAGGTAGCCCAGAGGTAGCGGGTTGGAACTCAGCTCCTCATAGCAGCGCAAGATGATGCGGGGCCCAGCGAACAGGTACAATCCATCAAAGTCGTCTGTCAAAGTGAGAAGATGGCATAGTCAGTGCGACGGTAAGGCTGAGTTGGTAGTTCTCCCATGGACTAACAGACATCCAGGGACCCTACTAGTTTGCACTCCGCGAGGACCACCCAACCAGCGATGCTTTTCAGGAATAGGGAGACCTTGCTTATTTGGATGAGTTCCTGAGACGTGAATTTCTGAAGGAAAGCCTCTTGAGCCTCAGTACTTTCTCCTGTTACGTGTTGTCCATGAGGTGCACTCTCATAACCGCACAGAGTCGACAGAATCCAAACCCGGTACATCGCGCGATGAAATCGCCATGATTCGACATACGATAGCTGACTGGTTCTTTGTGTTTTGTCCTTGTTACTGTCCACAAAGAAGGTAAATCAAACACATCGGAGAACATGAAGCCCACGCACGTCCAACTGAACAAATCTTCCAACGCAGACACAACGGCAACGTTGGACATCATGATTCGCTCCTCCTCGGGTGTTGGTTTCTGATTGATCACATCGTTTTCATCCACGTCTACGACATCGCTGTTAATCCTTCTCAACGCTTGATAGCGCGCGAGCTGCAATGCTTGCAATACTGCAGGACCGACGATTGAGTGCAGTGAGCTGCCACTGGGATGGGCCATACTAGCTACCACTAGCGTACGGCATCACTATTGGGCATAGGGGATCGATGGCTATATCGATAAACGCTCGCTGCCTCGTGTCTGTGATGTCATAGCCATTTCAGGAGACCTTGAAAGTTGCCCGGGGAAAGAACGGTGCTGTATCATGGGTCCTTGGATGACACACTCCCTAAACATATCCAGTAGTGTTAGTCCGAACTGACACGGAACTGTTTTCAAACGTATAGTCGACTATATCCTGAGCCTTCGTGAACTAACCTGCACTACCGAGATTACCAGCAGTTCTGGTTTCTACGAGGCATTGGGCTCTCTCAACAGAAAGTTAGGGTTGGCTTCGGGTACGCATTCAAAGCATGCACCAACTAGCACAGGTATAGCACCCTTTATTTATTGAAAAGCATACGGCAATATAGTTCAAAGATGACCCTTTGGACAGTAGGCGTCTAACATCACAAGAACCGTGCTCATCTTCTAATGTGCTCATCAGCGTTTTATTCACAGGGTGTGCGTCAGTGGGCAACATACCAACGCACCAATATGCCCTAGACAGGAGTTGCCTCCAATATTGTGGGGACGAGGAATTGTCACTGAATATTGACTGCTCAAAGGCATTTCAAGCGTAGACGGGTGTGTGCACAAAAACACTTTGGAAAAACACACAGACGCATTCACGACATCCAGCTCTCCAACGTCAATGGCAGGGAGCACAAGTTATCCAGAGAGGTACACGTAAGGAAGAATACGACATCCTTTGAGTTTGGAGACGTATAGCACATCCGACTTAGACCTTGTGGAGATACTTTGTTCTGTACCTAAAACGAGGACTCAGTAGTACCAGAGGTGGCGAGAAGTGCTGCTCTGCGGCTGTGCAAACCGCCACAGAGCCTGGTCTCCGGTCCAGCGTAGGTAAGCAGCGCGGCTCCTCTCTCTTTCCCGCTCCGCTACTGTTCGAACGGCACCGTGGCTGCCTCACACCTGTCGTCGCACCCACCCACCTCTCCCCTACCGCGAAGCATTGCTTCCCAGAGCCTCGCAGGCTCACCATGGGTCCCTCGTGTCAAGGAGCACCCTGGCATTTCCTTTATGCGAGGCGAGCCCTCCCGCCCTCGCAGCTCACCCCATGCCCAGGTACTCCTTCCTCTGGGGGCCGGAAAGCACTGCGTGCTTTCGCCCGAATACTCGACTACCCGACCACGTCTGATTCGCCTACCATTTCCACACCATATACATAGAATCAGTACCACTAATACCATTCTCTCATCTGACATCTGCCTGCGACCCGAAGCGTCAATCGGAGAAGGAAGATTTCACCCATGTTAGCCACTTGCGCCACTGGTTGTCTGGAATCCCGGTTTGAAAGGCGCCATTAACTGAGGAAACGCACCAAGGCAACTTTGCGCGCCACAACTGAGCCGGAATCCCTTCATTCACTGCTCGAGACTGACAACTGTGTACCTGCCGGTGAGAATGTCACTGTCGACGAAAACCGGTGTGTCTCAGCTCTGAGAAGTGATTGTGATCGTTGGATGCACTGACAACACAATAAGACCCGACAACGGTGCTTCACATTGGTCGTTTTGATGTGGTGCAGACAGTTACTTTTCACCCTGACGGAGTGCACCTTTTGAGTGGAAGTAGAGCCGACGTTCGACAGTGGCGACTTGAAGATGGCCAAGAGGTGGCAAAGCAAACGGGGGTAGAGTTGCAGACCATTTCAGTGTCGAGGGATTACAAGTGAATAGTATGCGGCATTACGAAGGGTGCGAGTGGATGGGAGCAAAGGTTGTCGAAATGCAGGCTGGAACCGGCGTGCGTGCAGTGGACAATTCCTCCAACTTGACCAGGTCTGCCATTGAAACGACCTCTAGGGAAGCAAATACGTGGAACATCATGAATGGGGGACGACTCCTTGGCCCGCTCCGACGCGACAACACCGTCAAAGGGGTTAAATTCAGCCCGAATGACGAGCGCATACAGGCTCATCAATATTGAGACTGTCACCCCAATATTGCCAGCCCCATCACCCCACTCGCATGGTACCATGATGGTCAGTACATTTTTGCTGTATCGAACGACGACAAAGTCAGGTCTTTCAATGTGTCGACGGGGTCCCTGCTTGCAGAATCGCAACTCCTCCGTAACGTCAGGTCAATTGTGCTTGCAGGCAATGGGAAATTCATTGCCACCTTTGTTTCGCAGTCCATCTTGTTCCTGGATGCGATGACCCACTCACACATTGACCCTGTTATCGAGGACAGTGAAGTGATAGACTCGATTGCAATCTCCCTGGAGAGTGATTATTTGGCAACTGGACGACGTGACGGGAAAATCGCCGTTTGTAGCCTCGGCGGTATCCTCCCAGCCATGTACGGACCATTTCATGTGAATATCTGCATTTGCAATGTTGGCAACTGGATCAGGGAACGATATTAGGCGCCCTCTTGCGGAGAACAACAGCAAGATGAACGCCCTTTGACTGCGCGTGGAGAGAATGACAAGTTATCCAACTCCACCCCGGTAGGACCTTTTGTCTGTTTACTCGAGCGAATTGCATTGAGTCCATCGCCTGTGCATACAAGGAAGAGCCTCAGGATTCTGGTTTAGCACCCAAGCTTGAGACTCACAGCAAAGATAGCAATAGCGATTTCCTTGAGGTATTCATTCATTCTTTCCCAACCGAAGATGTTTCTCACGATGGTATAGGCAGAGGTGCCGCCGAGTTTAACTACGAAGAGGAGCCACCGTCCCCGGTATCCTCTGCCCATCCAGGAGAAGATAGAACACCACCCTGACACCGCACCTATGGACTCTCATTAAGAGCCTGCATGTCGAGAGGAGCATCGTGACACTGGCGAATCATCACTTCAAGATCCCCCAATATTTATAAGGTGGCTACCGAGGATCCCAGAAAAGTAAAAGGGGCACCGCTTTGCATGAGTTTGATCGATTCCCCATAAAGTCGGGTCGGTCTACCGACTATCGACCTCATTCTCAGTCAGCGGAGAGAACAAATGTCTCCAATGAGAGTCCTTCATGGATGGCGGCAGGTAAACACAAACGAGTGAGTACTCTCCCTTGACTGAGGATTGGCTGCGATGCGACCAACATATTATCTCAGCGAGCAGTTGCGAAATATTTCCAAAGTTCAAAGGTCTGTTGTTCATTGAGTTCATGGTGGAGATTCACTAGACGTTGCAGAGTAAATCACGCGTCAAGAGTGATAAACCCCGGGATTCGAATAAGAGCGCTCACCGTGAGTAAGGTGGTCCAGACGCAAAGGAGACTAACCCAGTTCGTCTCTTATTTATCGTATACCATGTCATGGCTGCTCATTTCGTATTATGCAGCGAGCGAGTGACACATCTATTTGAGGGGCCCATCTTACGGTGCGTAAACACATTCTTGTTGTGGGATTCACGGATTCCATCAGCGAGAATCAAGCAAGGCGACTCTCATGCTTGCGACCACGTTTCCTGGGTGCCGTGAACCATGTACCAAAGATGGGGCGCATTCACCCAAGTGATTTGGCGTAAAAGGTGGTGGGACAATGCGATATAACAAGGAGATGACGGACTTGTGGATGGTGCCAAGTCCGCCTCCAGGGTTTACTCGTTCCAAGGACCAGCATGCGCCATGGTTGGCAACGTGGATATAGTTATACGGATAGATGCATACTTTGCTGAATCGTTGCGAGACGCCCATTGATTAAGATTAAGTGATGCTGTACTTGGTAACATGAGTCATGAAATCAAGGATGGAACCATAGATCACAGATGTTCAATGGTATATCAAATTCCTAGTCATACAACCTGGATTCCTCTCATCTTGCTCATGGATTACTATACAATTCATTCACCCGATCTTCTATCTTTGTTATGCTTCACCCCATCTCCTCTGTCATCCACCCCAATCGCTCCCGTGAACACTTATTGAACAGCTTATCGGACGCCACCGCGTACTTGCGCAGCGTGTACTCACCCTCGGCGTACCCCCCTGCACGCAGCGCCACCCATGAGACATTCATCGCCAACACTGGCGAGTTTCGATACGGGACGGTGTCCAGGATGACAAAGAATGTCACCGGGAAGGTTTTAAAATGGAAGAACTGTCCTCTCGGATTGTGCGCTAGGGTGGTAAGGTACCCCAGCATCTGCGTCTCCGTGGATTTCGATCCGTACAGTACGTCTACCGCGGACCTCAGTACCTCCCACTTGCCCTCGTTGGTCGTTGATGTGGGCTCAGATGGAGGCACTGGAGAAGGAGGTGCCTCGAAGTAACAGTAGCGCATCGCAGGCAGGGCCTCATTATTCAAAGGACCTGATCCGAACATCTCGACAGTGCGTCCGGGAGCAGTCTCAGAGCGAAGAACGACTTGGAAGAGATCTGGCCGCGCACGGAGCTCGTGCAGAAATGCCTTGGTGAATTCGTCTTGCTCGTGTCGTACCGCACCGAACATGTACGATCGTGTCTGGGCCTCAACCCAGACAATACAATTTCGTTTCGTCGCTCTGCGTGTAGTGGGTATGGGTCCGCGCATGCTTGGAGGTCTACACGACCTTACTATGTCTGCAACAATGATGCCAGCGAGGGAGAGGTGATTGCGTGACAAGCCGGGACTATCAAAGCCGAGCTGGGTCGGGGTCTGACAGAAATTTGGGGCCGGGAAGAGGCCGAGCGCTTCGAAAGAAAGAAATCCAATGAGGTCGTCGAAATTGTTACATAAACGAACGAAGCGATTCTCGATGTTTCCCGGTGGTCGAAGGGTTTTCAGGAGAAGCTATCCATGAACAGACATTTCAAAGGTGTTGGATAGACACAGGAGCTAAATCAAGAATAGATACGTACCCACCAAGCTTCATTGGACATACTGATTGTGTGCGCACGATTGAAAATCCAGCCTCCGAGCATGGGGAACCGACTCTCTAAAAAGGCTGAGTCGTTTATTTGACCAGAATCACTCGTTCTTGCTTACCTACACTACCAACGTTAGCAGCCTTACCATAACGCGATATAGCGACCGCATCCAGAACTGCATCTTTGAACCACTTCAAGGGAAATGCCAAAGGACTCATAAACAGATCTAAAAAGTGGAAGAAATCCTCCTTCGAGAAGTCATCACTGAGGACGAAATCACTGAAAGAGACCTTTTCCAGTGATTTCATAAACAGAGTCGGTTGATGAAAGATGATGCGTCGAGCAAACTGCTGATGGATGAAGAAACGCGTTTGCAACATGGCTTTGCCAGATTCTGTCTCCGATAGATGACTGCCTTCTTCTCCGAAAACCTCGGTGAATGATTGAAAGTCGGTTAGCGGTTTGAAGAAAGTAAGCATATGTTCTTTCTGGCTACAACAAGAAATCCACATTAGGTTGGACGATGAGATCCTAAGTGAGACCTACACTCGTAGCGACATGTCAATCAAGTCTTCATCTCCTGCTGCTGGGGTGGGCGGCACTGTGAGGGATTTCTCCAAATCTATTTCAACTTCTGACATTGCCTGATGGTCCATAGCATGTAGGGTGCTGCTGTCTAGCTGATATAGTTCATACGCTCTTCGTTGAAGTGCATCTAATACATCGACCGCCCTTACCATCTCTCTCGAGAGCAGCTTTAGGCGGCGCCTGTGACCATCGTCCACTGAATAGGAGTATAGCGCAACCATCGTCCAACGTCAGCAGGGGCAACCACCTAAGGTTACATGCGAACATACCTTTAAGGAAAAACCGTTTCTGGTGGATTTCTCGCCCTGTTTTTTTCAACTCGAATCGACTCGATGTATGTGCGTACCCAGCGCGCTTTCTGGAGCGCTGCGTGCCAGTCTATGTAATGTGCGATTTGCTCCTTGGTAGGTAGCTCTGCACCGTCCTTGATGTCATCGACAACCTTGGACGCATCCTTATACTTCTTGTACAGGATACGATACTGTCCGTGGTGCACCGTGCAGCGCTCTGGCTTGGGATAACCTTCGGTGGCTGGTTCGCCGCATCGGGTGATTTCATCCTCTTCAAGGGTAAGGCACCGAAGCGGGGCATCTGTGTGCGTGCCAGGCGTCGTCTGACCACCACTTGCAGAGGTTTTCCTTGCGTTGCTTACGGTCTGGTTTACCTTCGTGGTTGCCTTGGTTCTGCACTTGTTTTTTGGTCCAGGCATGTGGTGGGAAGGCAAACTCTGCAAGGCGTAGCGCCCACTGCTCCATGGGGAATAAGTACATCAGACCACTTGTAGGTCGGCGCCCCAAAGGATCGGCTTCCTGAATTCAAAAGACCTCGACGATTTACCAAGCATGCGGCTGAAACGACGTCTTTGTGAATAATAAGGAACATATCACCTCGACTCTCTAGAAAGACCAAGACCGTCCGAGAGTGGGACCGGAGAATGAGTCTTTTTCTGCGATGACCTTGTGAGGTGTAAGCCAAGCTAGGACTGTCGCTATACAAATGAGATGGGAATCATCTTTGATATAATGGGTGATTTCATGATTGAGTGGTAATGGACGTAAGTTTATCATTTGCTCCGAGTTGGACGTTGCGACTACTGCAACACACGCCACAACATTGGACCTACTACGCGCGATTGCATACTGGTACAATAATGCACGGCGGTAGACTAAGAGTCCTATGTTTTCTTTTGAAACATACTCAGAGTCTAGAGGCTCCTTCTTCGATTGGATCCGGCTTCGAGTTCATCGTGCGCAACTGGAATCACTACTAGCACGCTAGATAATCCAGAGCTCAGAGTACTTACCAGTAACTTGTTCCACTGCAGAATCGGACTCTGCATGGGGATGTAAATATCAATCGTTGCAGGATGCCTCACGCCAGTCGAGATTAGCCAGCGCCTTCATTGCATGACTCCAGCTCACCGTGTGGTGCTGTACGTGGTGATGTGTCGTGAAATCAATGATACAGTCATAGTATTTCCGGGTGGTCAATGATACAGAGAATTCATACAACCTCTCCTTCTTTGCAGTACAACATGCATCCTTCTCATCTCTCATGGAACGCCATCTGCATTCACCTGATCCTCCATCTTTGTCATGCTCCATGTCATTTCTTCTGGCATCCATCCCAATCGCTCTCGGGAACACTTGTCGAACAGCTTGTCGGACGCTACAGCATACTTGCGCAGTGTGTACTCGCCCTCGGCGTACCCCCTTGCACGCAGCGCCGCCCACGAGACGTTCCTTGCCAATACCCACGGGTCCCGATACGGAACAGTGTCCAGAATGACAAAGAACGTCACAGGGAAGGTCTTGAAACGGAAGAACCATCCTGTTAGATCGCGCGCTAGGATGGTGAGGTACCCCAGCATCTCCGGCTCCTTGAATGATCCGTATAATAGGTCCACCGCGGACCACAGTACCTTCCACTTGCCCTCGTTGGTTGTCGATGCCGGCCCAGATGGAGGCACCAGAGAAGGAGGCGCCTCGAACTGACGGTAGCACGTTGCAGGCAGGGCCTCGTTGTTCAACGGACCCGACCCGAACGTCTCGACAGTGCGTCCGGGAGCAGTCTCAGAGCGAAGAACGACCTGGAAGAGGTCTGGACGTGATCGGAGCTCGTGCAGGAATGCCTTGGTGAATCCGTCCTGCTCGTGTCGTACCGCACCGAACATGTATGATCGTGTCTGGATCTCAGCCCACACAATACAGTTCCGCTTCGTAGCTCTGCGTGTAGTGGGCATGGGTCCACGCATGCCTGGAGGTCTAGGTATCCCCACTAGGTCTGCGACGATGATGCCAGAGAGGGAGAGGTGATTGCGCGACAAGCCGGGACTATCAAACCCGAGTTGGGTCGGGGTCTGACAGAAATTTGGGGTCGGGAAGAGGCCGAGCGCTCCGAAAGAAAGAAATCCAATGAGGTCGTCGAAATTGTTACATAAACGAACGAAGCGATTCTCGATGTTTCCCGGTGGTCCAAGGATTTTCAGGAGATGCTATTCATGAACAGACGTTTCAAAGGTGTTGGATAGACGCAGGAGCTAAATCAAGAATAGGTACGTACCCACCAAGCTTCATTGGACATACTAACTGTGTGCGCACGATTGAAAATCCAGCCTCCGAGCATGGGGAACCGACTCTCTGAAAAGATTCAGTCGTTATTTGACCAGAATCACTCGTTCTTGCTTACCTACACTACCAACGTTAGCAGCCGTACCATAACGCGATATAGCAAGCGCGTCCAGGACTGCATCCTTAAACCACCTCAAGGGAAGTTCCAAAGGCCTCAAGAACAAGCCAAGAAATCGAACGAGATCCTCCATCGAGAATTCATCACTAAGGACGAAATCACTGAAAGAGACCTTTCCAAGTGATTTCATAAATAGAGTTGGTTGATGAAAGATGATGCGTCGAGCAAATTGCTGATAGATGAAGAAATGTGTTTGCGATATGGCCTTGTTGGATTCCGTATCCGGTACATCATTGTTTTCTTCTCTGAAAACTTCAATGAATGATTCGAAATCGAGAAATATTTTCAAGACAGCTATCATTTTTTCCTTCCGGCTGTATCACGGAATCGTCATTAGTGAAGATGGGTGATGAAGTTCTATGTGACACTTACGCTCGTAGCGACATGTCAATCAAGTCTTCATCACCTACTGCTTGTGCCGGTGGCATCGTGGTGGTTCCCTTCCTCGGGATTGGAAGGGTAGAATCACGGAAAGCATCTGGATTATAGATAGACTCGAGTATTTCCTCGGTGGTCTGCCTGGACCGTTTCTCCAAGTCTATTTCAGCTTCTGATAGCGCTTGAGGGTTCACAGCAGGCGGGGTGCCGCCGTCTAATTGATACTGTTCATACGCTCTTCGTTGAAGTGCATCTAGCACGTCGACCGCCCTCACCATCTCTCTCTCAAGCAGCTTTAGGCGACGCCTATGACCATCGTCCACTGAATGGGAGTACAGCGCAAGCATTGTCCAATGTTAGCGGAGGTAAGTTCGAGTCATATGCGAACATACCTTTGAGGAAAAACCGCCTCTGGTGAATTTCTCGTCCTGTTTTCTCAACCCTAATCGCCTCGAGGTACGTGCGCACCCAGCGCGCTTTCTGGAGTGCTGCGTGCCAGTCTGAGTAACGTTTGATTTGTTCCTTGGTGGGTAGCTCCTTGCCGTCCTTGATGCCGTCGACGACCTTGGATGCGTCCTTATACTTCTTGTACATGATGCGGTATTGTCCATGGTGTGCCTTGCAACGCTCTAGTTTGGGATGGCCTTCGGTCGCAAGCTGACTGCATCGGGTGATTTCGTCCTCTTCAAGGGTGAGACACCGAGGCGAGGAGTCTGCATGTGTGCCAGACGTCGCCTGCACACCGTCTGTGGTACCCTTTATAGTATCGCCTCCAGTCTGGCTTGCATTTGTCTTGGTTGCTTTGTGCTTGTGCTTATTTCGTGGTCTGGGCATGTCTTAGGGCGAGGGCAAGGAGCATAGTTTGGGATTGAACGAGAGCGCCAGCGCCATGAGGGAATCGGCCTCGTGGTTTCTATGAGGCGTGCTATCTGCGGTGACCATCACGAAGAGGGGTCACTGCCACACGATTGAGCCTGTAAGAGCCATCTTCGACATCTTGTACAAGGCCGGGTCGTCGTAATCACGTGGTTATGAATCACTCCGCTGCATAAATAAGAGGTCGGATGGCAAACTTGGTGCCCTGTAACACATTACAGCGCTCAGAGGTTGCATATGTTTGTATGAGTGTTATCGGAGTGACGAATTTGAGCGGGCCACTAAAATCAGAATGTTCGGCAAGCCTCGGCACATCGAGAGTGTGACGCTCGGCACTCAGCGATACCATCGGAGTTGCAACATCCCGCTGCGGCATGTCAGCCGTTCCGGTGCCGTGCCCAGATCCCACGATCACTTATATTTGCGAATGGGGTGACATTTCGGGCCGAGGGGTCCCATAACGCTCCTGACCAGCTCCTCGATGTCGACAAGTTCAGCTGAAGTTCACACACATTACAGCAACTAATTTACTAGCGCAGACAGTACGACAAGCCTCTCCGTAACAGCGCAAAGTTTAGCGATGCCACCCCTTCAACGACCGAAAACTTGGTCTACCAGCGGGGATTCTACAACGTCCTCAGATATCGACGCCGGATCACAAGTAGTAGATAGTCTACGTGATGCGCAGCAGGAGGCTGAACGTCAGACAATGTTATACGATGCTCAGATACATCAATTGCAAAAGGTGCGTGCAGCGTGTTGGCATGACGGCGTCACCTTTGGCTTGACAGTATCATCTTAGATGTCGGCATCGCGCTTTCTCTTCAAACCACGCTTCCTTTTCCCGCTCGGCATTATTCGTGCGTCCCGTTTTCCGACCATAGTCCAGTGTGCCTCACCGTTCTGTAGTCGGTGTTCTCTTGGGGTTCATTCTCATACAGCCATATGACATACAGGAAATACATGCACACCTACTCCTCTTGATGCAAGAATATGACATATCACTCAAACTGCCTGAAATAGACTTTTCACGCGTCGAAACAGAATGGGGACGTTTACGCAGCAATATTCCGGAAGTATGGAAGTTGAACAATGATGGGCGCGAATTTCAAGTGGGCGAGGCAATGAAGGCGCGGGGTCTCACTGCACAGTACCCTGTCGTAGTGATACCTGGTATCATCTCCACTGTGTGTCATTCGGTTTTGATCGATCCGACGAATCTAGCTCAACCGAGTTTCCATAGTCTTTGGAGTCTTGGTCAACTTCACCTGAGTATCGGGCTTTCTTCCGCGAGAAAGTATGGGGTGGCTTCAACATGGTCTCTCAGGTAGTGTTTAATCGAGAAAGGTGGATGGCGGCCATGATGCTCGATCCAGACACGGGTCTTGATACCCTGGGTGCAAAGGTTCGAGCAGCAGAAGGTATAAATGCCGCCAGCAGTTTTATGACAGGTTATTGGATCTGGTTCGGTTTTTGACCCCTTGGATCACAGTTACATGCTCACCCATCAACCCCTCAGGGCCAAGATTATTGAAAATCTTGCAGTCGTGAATTACGATACGAACAATCTTTATCTCGCGGCATACGATTGGCGGTTGTCAATGTGGAATCTCGAAGAACGAGATGGTTACTTTACCAAGTTGAAGGTTATAGTCGAAGGTCTCAGGTAAGCCTACAATCAGTAGAAATGGTTACACTATAGTTGTCATCTCGACGTAGAAAGCGTCAAGGTAAAAAAGTTGTACTAGTCGCTCACTCTATGGGCGCCACGGTGCGTAAAGCTCGCTCATTGGTTTGTTTTTTTTAATATTGGAGGTTGGCTTAGGTGGCACTGGTGAGCAATTTTCTGTCCATCTCCTCTAAGCAAAAACATAGACCCTGTTGTCACAGTACTTGTTCGTGATGTTCGATGGCTTAAAAACTAGGTGATCTTAATTCAAAGACTAGTTTCAAATGGGTCGAGTCTCCTGCACACGGTGGTGGTGGACCTGATTGGGTAGAGGTCTGTCTTGTCACACACTTTCACTCAACAACTGACGTTACTCTCAGAATCACATTGAAACTTTTCTCACTATTGCTGGCCCATTTCTGGTGTGTGGCACTCTGTCGATTGTTCGTTATATCTGACCGAAACACAGGGTACGGTGAGCATCTGTGTCGAGACCCCTTTTGAAACCATGGTAACCATGACCTCGGCCATACACTCAGGCAAAGGCAATGTCCGCCTTTCTTTCCGGAGAGATGAGGGACACCGTGGAGATGAATCCCGCAGGGGCTTATGGTCAGTATCCGGGTAGATATCATTTGCATTTGACGTGATAACGTCATGCCCCTCCTAGTGCTTGAACGTTTCTTCTCCAGGTGTGAACGCCAGCAGCTGTTCCGTAGCTGGGCTGGAAGTGCGAGCATGTGGGTCAAGGTACAACGTAACCTTTGTAGAACATAACCACCATAGATCTCACTGTCATTACAAGGGAGGTGATACTATATGGGGCAACGAAACCTGGGCACCAGATGATGAACGTGAGGCTTCCCATTCTCACGGCGCACTCATCTCTTTCCGCCAAGAAACGGTTGCCGCGCATGGAACAGGTATGGCGGAACAAACGAAGAACATGACGGCGGAAATGGCAGGGGACTGGATTCTCGAACGCACGCCAAGCAGCTTTCAGGTCGGGCATTGCTTCATTTGGTATTGTACTTCCGTTCATAAATTGAATTCTTTTTCTTCTGATGATAGAGAATGCTGTCCACGAATTACTCTCTTGGCTTCGAACGTGATGAAGAAGTGCTGGCGGGGAATGACCTTGACCATCGGAAATGGACAAATCCTCTCGAGATAAGGTATTAGGGGACTGCTTCTACGAGTGGCTTGACTTACCGGTCCTATTGGAAAGGCTTCCTAATGCCCCCTCCATGAAATTTATTTGCGTTTATGGGCACGGAAAGGAAACAGAGGTGCGCAGTTTCATCGTGAACCCTCGACGATGATACCGATCTCAGTCGTCCTAGCGATCTTACTGGTGGGCTGCGTCGACTTGACGACCGTGTGCAATCTGGGCTGATTGTTCTCGATCGGAAGGTACGCTCACGCAGAACAAGTCCCGAGCGCGTTACTGGTGGATCCAGAACTGTCCACGGAACAAGAAGGAGAGCCTGACAGTCCTCGTTCTCCGCTGGATTTCACCTCTCAACTCCGTTCCAGCTGGATCGATGCAGAATACACAAACGAAAGTCTGACCCCAAAGGCATGAAATGACATTTGCAGAGCGTCTCGAGAAATTTCTTACAAGTGGTCATATATAGGTCCGCAACGGTGTAAAGATAGGTGAGGGTGACGGGACGGTCAGTCTTTTGAGTATGGGGGCCATGTGTATCGAGGGGTGGAAGCGCCCCCGATGGAACCCCGGAGGGATCAACATCACGACCGTGGAGGTACGGTGATGGACATGTTACGAACAAAATCTGATCCTTCCACCCTTGTGCTTCACTCACAGCTTCCTCACCGCCCTGTATCAACCATACCTCGGGGTGGTGCCAATACGAGCGACCACGTTGACATTCTTGGGTCCACGGCGCTGAACGAGATCGTGCTCAAAGTTGCAACAGGCGTTGAACACGAGATCGAAGAGAGCATCGTCTCCCGGATACGAGAGTATGCTCGGCATATCAATTGGGATAATTGACGTTATACTTTTTTTTTATTTCATGCCCATAATGCAATGCAACGTGATTCATGGCGGCACATGCATAGGACAGCAGCTTCCCTTCCCGCTTGGTGCTTGGACGTGTTGACGAGTTCTTGCTGGTTACGTCCATGAGAATGGTAACGCTGACTCTCGGTCTGGCTTCTGGATGTTCCTCGCACCTCTAGATGGCTAATACGCAGCCTTGATTGGGCAGCCAATTCATCTTTTTGAGTGTACGTTCTGAACTGCACTAGGGTGTATCATACTGGACAGTGAGACTCAGCCCTGTGCGAGATCCACTTCAGACGGTGGTGGTGGTCATAACTCTTATATAAACTAGCGACAGCCAATCCCTGGAAGCGAATCCGACCCAAAGTTCGCGCTGAGACCATGGAGTCCACCATCCCCACTGTGAGCCATTTTCTCCATGACATGTCCCTCCTTCCAATCCCAACTCGTCCATAATGCGCGCGTGTTCGTGTCATGTTCATTATTAATGGCCAAAAAAAATGCGATTTTGCATCTCACACGACAGCATGCACAAGTGCTTGTCGTCGGCGGTGGACCAGCGGGGAGCTATGCCGCATCGGCGCTCGCAAGGGAAGGATTGCACGTCGTACTGCTCGAGGCGGCGCAGTTTCCAAGGTCCGCCTTTTCGTTTCTTCTCTTCCCCGCGTCCTAGCATGTGCACGTCCTCGAAGATATCACATTGGCGAGAGCCTGATCCCGTCCGTCCGTCACTACCTCCAGTTTATCGACGCGGAGCAAAAGGTAGTCGAGTATGGCTTCAAACACAAGGTATGACGCACGACAAGCGCCCCCCCACCGCATTACAGGTCTTCTGATCCTTTCATCCACATACACACAGCCCGGTGCAGCGATCAAGTTTAACCAGTTCAAGCAGGAGGGATGTACGTGCGCCCGCGTTCTCAACATTCTCCGTTGCATGTTCACCGCGCCCGTCAAGACACGGACTTTGTTGCACTCGGACACGAAAATAGCTCCTGGAACGTGGTCTGTCCTCTTTCGTTGTATTGACTGTACATTTTTGCGTTCTGATCTGACCTCTACCTCCCGTAAACTGGATGACGCGTGTCATCATCATCAGACGCGTGCCGACTTTGATCACCTTTTGCTCGACCACGCCAGCGCGTCTGGGGTACGCGTATTTGAAAGGACAAGGGTGACGTCGCTTCGCTTCTCGGACCAAACGCGCCCCGTCGTCGCTGAATGGAAGCGTGCTTCCCCGACGGATCTGGCAGGGGAGACGTCCTTTGACTTCCTGGTCGACGCAACAGGACGCGCTGGCCTGATGTCCGACAGGTACATGAAAAACAGGCACTACAACGAACCGCTACGAAACGTTGCGCTTTGGGGGTACTGGACAGGGACCGGGACGTATGGGCTGGGTACAGCGCGCGAAGGCGCGCCGTGGTTCGAAGCTCTGACAGGCGCGTGTCGGTTGAACCATGTGTCTGCGAAAGCGCGTGCATTAACTGTGTCTCCCATAGACGACTCGGGTTGGGCGTGGTTCATCCCGTTGCATGATGGCACGACCTCCGTGGGTGTGGTCGTGAACCAAAAACAGTACCAGGACAGGTGGAAGATACTTCCAGAGTCTTCCACGCGTGCACGATATCAGACGTTGCTGTCGCTTGCCCCAAACTTGATGCACCTGATCGGTGATGGGACCTTGGTTGCCAAGCAATCGTACGACGGCTCTCGAAGTGCTACAGACGCGCTGGTGCGATCTGCATCCGATTTCAGCTACTCGGCATCGCAGTACGCGGGAGAGGGCTTCCGTATCGTTGGGGACGCGGGGGGTACGTGAAACGTCTCACAATGTTTGGGCGACCACGCGTTCCTGACAGTGGGCTTCGTAGCATTCATTGACCCGCTCTTCTCGTCTGGGGTGCACCTCGCAATGACGTCTGCTCTGTCGGCTGCAGCTTCCATCTGCGCATCCGTTCGTGGTGACTGCTTGGAAGCAGTTGCGGCTGCGTGGTACACGAAACGATTCACCCTGAGTTACACGAGGTGGGAAACAACGCTTACTTGAGGGGCCTGCGAGAGGCGCTCTCTGTGATAAAGTCTCAGTCAGCTGAGAAGCGGCTAGATTCCAGATGGTCGTGTTGAGCGCGTACGAGCAGATACGGGCAACGCGTTTCGACATCCTCAATGATGTCGACGAAGATGGCTATGAACGCGCGTTCACGTCCATCCGCCCAGGTAATGCGCGACACGTTTGTAGAGGAAGCACTTGTTTGCGCTCATTGACCAGGGTTCCTTTCTAGTGATCCAAGGAGCGTCGGACGTGGGCACACGACTGTCTGAACGGGAGCTCCAGAACGCGCTCGACTTTTGCAGCCAATTCTTTCACCCGACGTCCCCGGAACAACGTGCACGCGCCATGCGGTGTGGGTTACCGGACGACCTCTTTGACGTGTCTGTTGCGCCGGTCGACCCAAAGGACATGGAGATCGTACTCGACGACGGGCAGTCGGTGACAGAAACAGAGAGCGTGCGGATGGTGATGGAACAGGCGAACGCACGCAGGGTGGTGCATCGGGAGTATCTCGTGCACAATCTGCAGGGAGAGGTGATTGGAGGGTACGTGGTGAGGTTGCAACGCGGATCGTTGGGCCTCTCGAGCGTGGGATGAATACCGTACGTGGCCGTATGCTTTACTTTTTGCTGTGAACAGAACCCGACAAAGAAGGTCGGATTGTAATTGATGTCATAATGTTGGCAAGTAGTGCGCGGTCAGAAGCAGAATTCATACGGCAATGGCGCATCGTGTGTGCGCGGCCTGAAAAATTTGTCGCCTGTCGCCAGGGATGTCGAGGGATAGATCATCGGTGATGGTCGCCTCGCACGACGAGTCGGCCACAGATCTGTGTCCGTTTTGATGAATATTGTATGGTTGAATGGGCAACTGTTGGACCCGCAGATGATGATCAGCTCCAGCCAGTGCTCTGGGCTTCAGATGGTCGACCAGGCTTGGCAGGTTCTGAGAGGTTCGTGATGCTTGAGGCGCGCGCCTTGCATCGCACTGCTGGTGACCATTGTTCTCCATTTGGACTCGATGAGAGCGCTTTTTTTCATCCTAGATACCTCCCACATGCACAGAATTCTCGTCGTGGTCTACACGGCATCAATGCTTGAGGGATTCATCTCTGGTATTCATCTAGGAGCCCGTCCTTGATTGTGTTCACCACGGTGGGTTCGACGGACAGCCGAGCATATGCAACCAGCTCTAAACTAAAATTATACAGTTGCTCCGAACTCCAAGCTGAATCAACCTGTTGTCTATTCCCAATAGGGCAATGCTTGATTGTTTCACCCCCCACACACCCTTTAAGCCTCATCGAGACTACCAAGCAGACCTTGGAGCATTTCCTTTGCCACGGACTATGGACCCTTGTGTTGATCATTGGCCGCCCATTTCGGTTGACCCAAACTTGGATCATGCCGTTTTGTTGGTTGTCTTCGAAGTCAACATGCCATCTCGCCGAGGATGATGGATAGCGTCTTCCCTCCAGAGACCGGGTATCACGACAATATTACCTTGTCTCACCGCTGTGCTTTGCTTCGACGTAACTACCCCCCAGGCTTTACATAAAAGGCGTGCGCAGGTGGTTCGATACTCTCATCCCCAACATTCCTGTCCACCTGGCAGGTATACCCCAGTCAACGTCAACATGTCCCTCTTGTCATTCCTTCTATTGTTCTTGGCCGTTGTGCACGCCAATCCTATCAAACGTGATAGTAACAAGGCTATCTTATCCATCTCTGCCAGGATCAACGCAAATAGCGGTCCTGGCTTTGTGGCAAAGGAACGAGCGCGTCTCCAAGCCATGAGACAGGTTTCGCATCCCAGCAAGCTCAGCTCCGGCAGTGGGTCCATATATATCCCCAACAGCATGTATTTCTACACAGCCGAGATTGGTGTCGGCACACCGCCCGCATACCGTACGTTTTGTCGTCCGCTTTCGCATCGACGGGTGCTCAACCGCTCAATCGACATACTCTGTTTCCTAGGCACGCTCTTGGTCGACACGGGGAGCTCTAACACCTGGGTTGGCGCTAGTCAGCCATATGTTAAAACCAGCTCTAGTGTTGACACTGGCAACTCCGTCGTATGTTCTCGTTCTACTACATATCTGCTTGATGCTCAGGACGGTCGTAGTCTGTGCAATATGGTTCTGGGGCATTCTCTGGAGAAGAGTGGCTCGACACCGTCACGCTCTCCTCCAGCTTGGTAATCACCAGTCAATCCATCGGCGCTGCCAATTTCACCGTAGGCGTCACTGATTTTGATGGTATTCTTGGCCTCGGCCCTGTCGACTTGACAGACGGTACTGTCAACAACACGAGTGAAGTCCCAACCGTCACACAAAATCTCTACGCTCAAAAAAAGATATCGCAGGAGGAACTCGGTGTCTTCTTCGTTCCGATTTCCGAGTCCGATAACGATGGAACGCTCACCTTTGGCGGCTATGATCAGTCGGTGATAGTTGGCTCGGTCAACTATGTTCCAATCACGACGACCCAACCTTCCGCGAACTTTTGGGGGATCGACCAGTCGATATCCTATGGTTCGACGACTATTCTGTCCACGACCGCTGGCATCATCGATACTGGCAGTACCATGATTTTCCTTGCCACGGGTGGGTGGGACGATGTTCACAAATCGCTTGAATGCTGAGCACCCCTATCTTGTTCATGTAGATGCATTTAATAGATACCAGTCCGCGACAGGTGGCGTTTTAGACTCGAACACGGGCCTCCTGGCCATCACCTCGGCCCAATATGCCAAGCTGCAACCGTTGTCGTTCCATATCGGAAGCACAACTTATGACCTCCCACCCAATGGGCAGATCTGGCCTCGTTCGCTGAACACCGCCATTGGAGGGAACTCGAGCGCAATATACCTCATCGTCATTGATAATGGTTCGCCGTCTGGCAGTGGCCAGGATTTCACCAATGGATACGTCTTCCTGTACGTGCTTTTCTGTTTTTTTAACCCACGCTAGCATGCCTACGCATCATTCATCATGTTTGCCGCACAGTGAGCGCTTCTACAGCGTCTTTGACACTGCCAATAGTCGCATTGGGTTTGCAAAGACGAAATACACTGACTCGACGACCAATTAATATCTACGCGCCCCATGCAGGCACAGGAATCGTGTGTAGGGGAGGGACCATGTTGTTTGGATAATACCATTGGACAAGTATGTACTCTGTTTGAAAACAGTGGTCAATCGAGTACCTGTGGACGTTTATATATGCACTGTTGTCTGACTCGGGTCGTCGTGGATTGTTGTCCCTGTGTTTGGGTGCACAACCCTTCCCGTTGCCCTTCACCTCGACCTGTGGGTCCTTGGAATGTCACCCTGAGTGGTGGTGGTTGATCTCTCCGCAGTGTCATCAGTGTTATAATGTTTTGAATCATGATTCGTTGCCTTTTTTGGTGGAGTATAGATTGCCCTCCATATGAGAGCACAGATCAAGGTGAGATTGCTTCGCTGACGTGGATTGCAATAAGCCGATCTATCACCGACGCCCTTCAATCTATCTGCTCGGTCAAGTTGAGCTTATCCCACGAACATACTCGGTTGACCCCTCGTCAGCGCAGTGGGTGCATCAATGAGTGAATAAAAAGCCTACCATGTCGAAGCTGTTGCCCTACTGTTCGACATGCTGTGTGGCGGAATGTTTCTGCCTGCAATAAAATACGATGAAATGTATGAAGATGCAAGTTAGTCAGACCATCATGGCCAAGTGACAGCACGGTCCGTCAGTACATGGTTTAGTGTCGTGAGGTACATAATACATTGTTTGCCTAGGTAAATGTTGGAAGTACCCGCCATCCTCGGACCTCTCCTCTCTCACTATTGTATTTCGTCGATGGCCCAATTGCTCACGTGCAAACGTTCATCCACATCTCCCATCCCAAATTCCCCTGGTTCAAACCTGATCCATAGTATTCTCCCAACTTTGGAACTTGTTGAATTGCCTGGTGACCGTAACAGCTTAGTTGGCGAGCGCTCAAACGTTTGAAATCGACTTCCATCAGTATTTATTCATTCATTACAAAGTTGTCCTTGTTTGATTGTATCTTCCATCTCAGTCACTGCGGAAACGAGTTTCTGTCCGACGTCGGAAAATAATACGGGAAGATGACTAAACTGCAGGAGAAGTCGACTTTGATCTGCCAACATCGCGGTACATCTGGTAAAGACACGCCTTCTGTGGCTCTGCCAAGACTCCAGACAATGGATATGCTTGTAGTACGGTCAGAGGCCAGACCACCTGTCTAGTATCCAGTCAGAGTACGGGCAGTCTACTGACGGAGAACAGATCTGATCCATTTTATTATCGCTACATACAAATTAGATCCATTTTTCGTACGGAGAAACAATGTGGATCCATAGCAAACCACTAGCAGATCCTCGCTGGCCCGCTAGTGCAGATGCACTCGCATCAGCCATCTGTCTTTTTTTTTTCCCACAAAAATGTGATGTACCTAGCTGAGATCAAATAGTCTCTGTCAATGGCTGGTAGTGTTTCTGAGCGAAGAACATCGTGTTGCAACCGCCATCCCCGGATACCCATCGAATTCTCCATCACGACCAATACTTACTATGCTTTCTTGCCAGCCAGATTCAAAACGCGTCCATCAGAGGACCCAACAGGCTATGACATCATGTGACAAAACCTAAAGCTCGTTGGTTTAAGACGGTAATCGCTGCCTGCTCTTTTCCCTCCGTGATAGATCCTTGCACCACCACGAGATAAGCATGTTTCCCAAACACTGTCTGTTATTCTTGCTGTTGGCCTTGGGTACTGTGCATGCGAGCCCTGTACGCCGAGACACCGGAAAGGCTACTCTCAAAATCTCCCGAAAAGTCAATCCTGCTGGCTTTAGCAATCTTGTCGAGAACGAACGCGCACGCATACAGGCATTTAAGCAGCTTCCCCACCTTGGCGGGCGTGGTATAAACAAGAGGTCGGTCAGCGTCACGAATGCCGCTACATACTACACAGCCGAGGTGGGTATTGGCACCCCTCCGACGAGTTGTACGTTTGTCTTTTGCCCTGTCGTCCAAAGCTAAACCATCATAGACACTCTTTTGATTGATACCGGAAGTTCTAATACCTGGGTCGGAGCAGGTAGTAGCTATGCGTCTACCAACTCTAGTCAAAACACTGGAAATCCCGTCGTATGTGCCTTTATTTTGTTATTTCGTATTAGTCCTCATGGTGTCATAGTCCGTAATCTACGGTTCTGCATCCTTCTATGGAAGAGAATGGCTCGATACCCTCACTCTTACCGCAGATATGGTGGTTCGCCGGCAATCTATTGGTGTTGCTAGTTTTGCCTATGGCGCCGACGGTATTGATGGTATTTTCGGGCTTGGTCCCATCGACTTGACCAATGGTACCGTTGCCAATGTGTCAACCGTCCCGACAGTCATGGACAATTTGTACGCTCAAAATATGATATCAAAGCAAGTGCTGGGCATTTTCTTTTCGCCGGCTTCCCAACGTAGTGGAGGGCTGACGTTCGGCGGCTATGACGACTCAGTGACAACAAGTCCAGTGAACTACGTTCCCCTTACGACAACCCTCCCTGCATCGTATTATTGGGGCATCAACCAGTCGATCTCGTATGGTGGCACTCCTATTTTGTCCTCGACGTCTGGTATCGTCGATACGGGTACTACCCTCATTTTCATAGCCACAGGTGAGTAACAGCGTTGGCGGATGATCCAGACCCTGACAGTTTTCTCCCTCGGAACCCTGCAGACGCGTTCCAAAAATATCGTTCAATGACGGGTGCAACACTAGACATCGATACAAGTCTCCTAATCATTTCCCCCACTCAGTATGCCAACCTTAAACCGTTGTCGTTCAACATCGGAGGCACCCCTTATGACCTCGTTCCAAACGCACAAATCTTTCCTCGTGCCCTAAACAATGCCCTTGGCGGGTCCTCGAGTTTAATATACCTTGTTGTGAACGATATTGGCTCTGAAGATGTGTCCCCCTTTGGTTTCGTCAACGGCTATACCTTTCTGTATGCTCTCGTCTAGTCTTTTGCTGTGCGCGCGATCTCACGTCCTGTTTCGCACAGGGAACGCTTCTATAGTATCTATGACACTAGCAACCAACGTTTTGGAATCGCGAAGACGATTTATACAGATTCAAACACAAACTAATAGAAAGCTTACGAAGAAAATGTAGCAAGAAAGGGGGATGGGGACGGTATTTGTGGGACGTGGTCCCATAGTAGAGCAGTCTATGGAATAGAGTCTAATGGGTCATACAAAATAGGGGTGGGGACACAGAATATCTGGAACTAACTTGTTATGTTTGGTTGTTGTGTAGTGTACAATCGCTAGTAGGAAAGCACGACATTAGCTCGTATGGTGACGATATGATGAGACCGAGTGCGATTGGAGCCAACGGCCTTGGCGCGAATCATTCGTTCGGAGACTGCACACTACACCATCACACAACAACACTAGTTGACCCAGAGAACACACCAATCTCCCAATGAAGACCACCTTATCAGATGTGAACCTCGTACCGCGAATGAATCGGTGAAATATGAAATGTGGTATGTGTGGGCAAGCTTATAGGTTAAGATGGTACTGTAGTGTGATGCTGTGTGAACACGTCTCTGCCTCTTTTCTGCTCGTATCTTACCTTGCGTGTAATCTATGTTCCCACCGTTGTCGAGGTTGATGATAGGGGATACCAGTTACGGTACACAACAGAACCCGATGACGTGGGCGTTCAACTTGAAGGGGTGTCATGAGCCAACAAGTCCAAGGGGCATGTACGCGTAGGCCTCTGACATTGCCAGTCAGATTTTGTTGTCGATTGTGTGTTTCTGGCGTCCAACTTGAAGTCACTCCAAGCTGGTTGTCACGTCCATAAGCGGTGATATCTGGAAATATAGCGGTGGTACTGTACACTATTTGTCAGGATTGCGGACAGACGTGTGCTCCGACATGACACCCGGACGTCGGCACGCGAATGTGATGTTACCCTTGCCATGACAGGACGTGACAGCGGGTGCGGATGGACGGTATACATTCTACTTTATCCTGTAGGTGCGACGATAGACTGCGAGAGTTGATATGGCGTGTGGTAGACTGCCAGCTCTGTGACTTTGACGTACAATACAATATCGCCGGTTCGGTCGTTGACGTGGGCATGGGGTACATCGACGCTGGTTCTGCCCGCTACCCGCGATCCAACGTATGCTGGTAGGGCGACACGGAGGCGATAGGCTAAGAGTAAATCACCCTCCAAGTCTGTAATCCTGTTGATGACTGTAACGACCGTACACCATGGTACAGGGGTCATTTTATTCGATCGTCCACAGATGTCTGGCACACTAGAACATGCTAGCGTGGATTTCTCTTCGAGCTGTCTAGGATGAGCGACAAGTACCAGTGGCATCAACCTTCGACGCTGGCACCGGTTGACAAATGATTACGTACAACACCAGTTCAAGGTTGCAGACTCAAAACCCGCAAAAAGACTGGGAGCGTTGGTGAGCTCATGTCCTACCTTGGCAGATGCTTCCAGAATTTAAAAAAATGAACAGAGTGCTCGGTAAAACTGCGTAGTGGATGCCGAACAACTTCAAGTTTTCAGTAGTTCATCAGTCCATGCCCTCCATGACGGTTTGACATCCAACCACTTCGAGATTCAAACGCCCGAGAACTCCGAGAATCGAATTGGCGTTCAAGTTATTCATGATCCCGACCAAATGCACCTACACGTCTAATATGGACTCGGTAAAGTGGCGCTTGTGTCGGTCACCCCATGTCAGTTGCCGGTGGCCATGCCATGAACAGCGTGATGTATGCCTCGGGGCAACACCTGCCATCTTCGTGATAGCACGATAAGATGTTGGCGTATGCACTCTAATGCATCATATTGACACTCGCAGCATTTAAGAACGCAATGTTGACGTTTTGAATTCTTCAGCCCATTTCGTTAGTTTGCCATGCTCCTTTCTACGGTTCTCCTGTTATTGATTCTCACCAGCTTTTCTATCGCTGATGCAAGCTTCCTCGGTCGTACCACAGGCAAGGCCACTCTCAACTTTGCCACGAGAATCAACGCGAATGGCAGTCCGGTCAACATTGCCGAGAAAGATCGCGCTCGTGCGCAGGCTTTCAAAAGTACCACCCATCTAAACAAACGCAGCACATCTATGGATTCCACAAATGCCGTGGTGATGTATACCGCTCAGATCGGAGTTGGCAGTCCGGCAACAGACTGTAGGTGGATTATTCACTCATAAATAAGGGCGTACAGACTAAGTGAGTGTAGACACGCTGATAATCGATACTGGAAGTTCGAACACCTGGATTGGAGCTAATAAATCGTACACACAGACTAGTACCAGCCACGACACTGGAAACATTGTCGTATGTTTCTGATGATTTCAGACCATTTGTACTAGACTTGACGACGACCAACTAGTCAGTAATATATGGTTCTGGAGCCTTCGTCGGAAAGGAGTGGAACGATACGGTTACGCTTGTGCCCGGCTTGGTAGTCGAAAACCAGTCCATCGGGGTTGCCAGCTACGCCTACGGTTTCAATGGCTGTGATGGTATCCTTGGTGTAGGCCCCGTCGACCTGACTTCTGGTACAGTTAGCAACACAAACACAGTCCCCACTGTATTGGATAACCTCGTCTCGCAAGGGACGATCTCTGAGGAGGTACTCGGGATTTACTTCGTCCCGGCTTCCGAGTCCAGCAGTGCAGGCATACTCACCATTGGTGGCTATGACGATTCAACTATCACAAGCCCTGTGGAATACGTCGCGCTTACAACGAGCTCGCCTGCATCGGAATATTGGGGAATTGACCAGTCGATCTCTTATGGCGGAAGCACCATCTTGTCGACCGCCTCCGGTATTGTGGATACTGGCACAACCCTCGTTCTTATCGCCACGGGTAAGTGACTTGCTGAGACTGGCTGAACAGCTCAATTGCCTACTTCTTATGGTGATACCTGCAGATGCGTTCCATAAATACCAGTCCGCGACGGGCGGCACCTTGGACCAGTCTACCGGTCTCCTCACCATCACTCCCAGTCAATATGCTAACCTGGAGACGCTGTCATTCCACGTTGGAGACAAATCCTACGACCTCTCGCCCAACGCACAGATTTGGCCCCGTTCGCTCAATACCGCCATCGGTGGTAGCTCTAACTCGATATATCTCATCGTTTCCGACATTGGCAGCATGTCCGGATCAGGGCTCGACTTTATCGATGGGTACACTTTCCTGTACGTCCTTGCTTTCCTTTTTCTTCGGCCTGGACGCTTAGCATGCGTATTTTTTCTTCATAAATTGATTTGGTCAGCGAGCGTTACTACAGCGTCTTCGATACTACCAACAAACGGGTCGGCTTTGCTTCCACGGCTTATACCGACGCGACCACCAATTGAAGTCCTTTTTCCTCATTAGACCATCTACCATCTCCCCTCTTTGTTATCATGTTGCATCTTCCAGACACTATCATTGCATCCTTTCATGAGATACCCTTGTGGCGAGGACAATGTATAAAAATCAAAGGTGCGTTGCTCTCGTGTATGTTGTACTTGAGAGCGAGCAAGGAACGTGTTCTTGATTACGCCCAACGTCCTGGAGTCAGTTCTCCCTCTTTAGTGTCACATTCGATACCCCCATTTTTCACTCACTACATCATTTTTTTAAATATACGACTCGGTCGTATCTACCATTGAGGTTATGCATATGCTCGTTATATAAGACAGCACAGCCCAGTAGCTAGTCTGACGTTGGTTAGTTTCTCTGTAATGAAGCATCCGAGATACGATGAAGACGTGTCGCAATTGGACTAAGCAAGGTAGTTTCAATCGTATATGTCTGTTAACCACTGTGGGCCCAATGGTGTTGGATTAGCAAGCGCGTGCGCAGCCACAGCCACAATCGGACCGATTGATCACCGGTGCGCATATGGTCGACGCGCCACCATCGCTCGTACATACACCAACCATATGGATGTTTCATGGCAATTACATAGTGTTTCATTCAGTTCTTATCTTTCCTGTGCTCACTGACCATGTGCACCAATGGATATGATCCATTATTCCCTTTGGAGAACACAATAGTACAGTACAGTATATAAGTTGTATATTTCGCACTCGAGCACCCCAGTTCGTTGCTTTGTATGCGACTGAGTTGTCCTTACTAGTTGCGCGCCCGCATCTCGATCAAGTGCTATTTCTATCAAATGGGCCCTTTCCTGGAAAGTTGATGAACTGAGGTTGAACGTGCACCGTTATCAATGCCTAATAACGGATAACTTTTATGTCAGAGATCAGGTACGAGGAATCTGCTATCTCTCCCAGACATCCGAGCCCATAGAGTGGCCATGGCGGCTTGGTGACAATCAAATTCGATGAACCAAGTTCCCTTTGGTACAACGACCTCGTACTCTTGGAATGATCACTGGTCAATCTGCTTCTGTCACGGGGGTACTCCTACTTTGACCTCGACAGCTGATATCGTTGGTCCGGACACCACCCTCATTTCCATGACCGCGGGTGGGTCATAGTGTAGACAATCCAGACACTGGCAGTTTACTCCTTTCGGAGCATTGTAGATAACTCCACTCCATAAAATGCCGACTTGCAGACGCTGTCATTCAACGTTGAAGGTGCTGTATCTCTTTCGCACAAACCGTTAAACCTTGCCCTCCGCATAAATGCTATCATTGGTGGTATCAAACGATAGTGGTATCCACGATGAACCCTCTGTGTTTCGCCAGGCCGTCGTCTTCTTGTATGTTCGATCTGGCTTTCCCATCTACGCAGTCTAATTTTCGTATCCTGTTTGGAGAGCAAACACTTCGAGTCTATGATGCAATTCATCACTGATTTCAAATACTGGCTCTGGGATGTAAGGAAGGGAGGGGAGATAGACGTGGCAAAGCGCTGGGAGACAGTGCGAGACGGGAATAGCGAGTGAAAGGCCCTTAGAGGGTGTACAGAGACCGCAGACGCTCAGATAAAGACCCATTGGAAACTCACCGAAGCGTGGCCAGAGTTAGAGCGAGAGAAAAAGACCCGATAAGAGTGAATGGGGTGGACGGACACTGCACAGACAAAACAGAGCAATCAAGGGTCACGGGCGAACATGGTGCTGGCAGGGAGAGACACCAGCTCGCATGCGTGGGTCGGCCACGAACGTCGGAGCCCGAAAACGTACTTGCTCAGCCGCCGTGCCAGAAGCCCGCGAAACAATTTATTGGAATGCGGGAGGCCCACAGGGGGGATTGTTTGTATACTGAACGTATGGCATGGTCCTATGTGAGCGCATAGGGAGCACAGTCTTGTAACACAGTATCATCTTATCCTACGCCGATAAGACTGCCAAGAAAGCCATGCAATTATAGAAGTATATGATCTTGGGCTGGAGATTTTGCAGGAAAGAGAAATCATACGAAACAAGAACAGGCCCGATGGCACGGCCTTGACGGGTTCCCTGGAAAATGCACAAGTTGGTCTACCTCTACTCTCAGCAACCTCCACAACTCCGCCACTCCGCTCTGTCCATCTACTTGCAATCGCCGCCGAGAAGTGCAATGCAAGCATGCATCCTGATGCGACGAGAACGTATTTGTGAAGACCCCTCTTACTATGCGTAGGTGGCATCGCAAAATCTGGGTCATCTTAATATCCCTGGGGTACTTACGCACGGCCTCACCCATTCCAACGACGAGAAGAAACATATCACGCAGAATTACTACGACCACAATTATTCCAAACCTGCATCGAGATTTGGAACTTAGGTGGACCTTGGCAGCAGCTGACGAACTTACTCTGTAAATTGCGTAGGGATGCAGAGGTAACCATGACGGCGGCGCGTCATGGTTTGAAACTTCCTCTACGACCTCTGTATCCCCGACTTCCGAGACTTGGCGGTGTCATCTCTTGAACAGATCCACATGCTCATCCAGTTTACGCCATATGCTACCGAAGTTATAGTGGTACTATCTACCGGTCTTATGCCCTCATGTGTCAACCGCATGATGCACTCCTCAGGGCAACACATGCCATCTACGTGATAATACGATGATGAAATCTTGGCATATGCACTCTATAACGTGCCACATGGGGATCCAGCATTTAAGAGCTCACCATTGGGGCTCAGTTATTCAGCCGTATTGTTCAATTCCCATGTTTTCTTCTGCAGCGCTCCTGTTGGTGATCCTTGCCAGCTTAGCTGTCGTGGATGCCAGTCCACTCAGTCGTAGCACAGGGAAGGCTACTCTCCGCCTTTCTGGGAGAATTAACGCGAATGGTCAGGGAAACGTTGCCGATAGAGATCGTGCTCGTATCCAGGCTCTCAGAAACGCTCACCATCTAAACAAAGACAGTACGCCTATCAATGCTGCGAACGCCATGGTACAATACACTGCCGAAATCGGAGTTGGCAGCCCAGCCACGACTTGTATGTGGACCAGTTGCTTATCCCGGCACACGGGCTGAGCAAATATAGACACTCTCTCGGTCGATACTGGAAGTTCGATCACTTGGGTCGGAGCTAACAAGTCTTACATCCAGACTAACACCAGTCATGACACTGGAAACTCGGTTGTACGTTTCTGATACTTTCACGCCATTTGGGTCAGACCTACTAAACGATAATCCAACAGGGAGTGTTATATGGTTCTGGAGCCTTTTTTGGGAAGGAATGGGCTGATACTGTCACCTTGGCGCCTGACTTGGTAATCACAAACCAGTCTATTGGGGTCGCCAACTCTGCATTTGGTTTCAATGGCGTTGATGGTATTCTTGGAGTGGGTCCTGTCGACCTGACTTCCGGTACGGTCAGCAACACAGACGAGGTCCCCACCGTATTGGACAACCTCCTCTCACAAGGGATGATCTCTGAGGAGGTACTCGGGGTTTACTTCGTCCCGGCTTCCGAGCCTAGTAGTGTCGGCACACTCACAATTGGTGGCTATGACGAGTCTGTGATCACAGGTTCGGTGGACTATGTTCCGCTTACGAAGACCTCTCCTTCATCTCTATACTGGGGGATTGACCAGTCAATCTCTTACAACGGAAGAACTCTCCTATCAACGACTGCCGGTATCGTTGATACCGGTACTACGCTCATTCTTATTGCCACGGGTGAGTGACATGCTGACTCTGACAGGCGACTTGCCGACATTCCGTGACGGTACTTTGGTACCTGTAGACGCGTTACAAAAATACCAGTCTTTAACGGGTGGCGTCTTTGACCAAGCTACTGGTCTCTTCGCCATCACCACCAGACAGTATGCCAATCTGCACACATTGTCGTTTCGCATCGGACACCACACATATGACCTTTCGCCCAACGCGCAAATTTGGCCCCGTTCGCTCAACACTGCCATCAATGGAAACTCGACTGCAATATATCTTATTGTCAATGATGCAGGCGCCCCATCTGGATCTGGGCTCGACTTTACCAATGGGTACGCTTTCCTGTAAGCTTTCACTTTCCTTTTTGGATACTTGGCAGGCGTCTTATTTATTTCGGTCAGCGAGCGTTACTACAGTGTCTATGACACTACCAACAATCGGATCGGCTTTGCCCCCACTGCCTATACGCACGCAACCACCAACTAACGCTTTTTTTCCCACTGTACAACTCTCAGCCACTCTTTTGTGTTTATCTCGGATTGACTTTAAGCTCTTACAATTCCTTCTACGTTATCATTAGGGGCGTGATTTCATAGGATACCATTGGGACGTGGACTTATCGTCAAAATGTTTATAACCTTTGTCTGACAGTATGTCGTGCTCGATCGTGAGCAGTATTGCTGTGATGTTGGCGTCCTTCGAACCTAAATGGGACGCGGATCATTTATCATTGCCAAGGGTCCCAAACTGCCTGGGGATAATTTGTACACGCCTGAAAGGATGCTATCAGAGCCATCACCGGGACATCTTTTTTTTTATAACCTCCAAACATCCGGAATTACAGAGTAATGGCGAGCTCTTCGATAACCATGTGGGTAGCCTCATGGTTCGCTTCGAAAGTGCTAGCAAGAGCTCTATGCGTGAGAAACCTTTGGAGGATCTCAATGCTGTTTTCTTCTTCCTAGATATGGTGCAATACTCAGCCATGATAATGTCATTCTATTGTGACTAGTAAGCATACTTTTCACCTCAGTCAACTTGATTCAGAGTGAGTCATTTTGACTCTTGGGAAGTCATGCCTTTGTCTAGATGTCTCTAGACCTGATTCCATAGTTACTGCTCCATTTGATCGTAGATTAGATCAATCTTATCTAGAGCACACTATCTTATCAGTGATCACTTTGTTATTTCGGGCTGCATGTGTATTGGTGAACCTGGTTGCCAGACTGGTCATGGTTGCGGTCGTGGCTGCGCGCGCGCTTGATAATCCAACATGAACCTGTCATAGTCTGCCAAGAATCCTATGGAAATAGGTACTTGATCTGAAGTGCGAGCACGCAACTAGTAGATATACTCTCAGTCGTGTATGATGCAATGGACTAATATGAATTCACCTAGTAGATATACTCTCAGTCGTGTGCGATGCAACAGACTGAGGTGCTTGAGCATGAAAACAAAGATATATATGCTGTGAGTGTCTATTGTTCTGTTCAAAGGAGATAGAAAAGATCATATACATGATCTGTGTGTCAATGACCACATAGAACAATAAGAAAGACTACGTGAAAGACTGTAAGTGCAGTAAGGCGACCATATGGATTTCATATGTATGAGCGGTGGTAGCGTGTCGGGCCATACATGAACCGGTTATGGGTTTGAGCCGTTGCCGGTTCGGGCTGTGCGCGTGCTTGTTATTCCAACAGTTAGTAGTTCGCATCAGAAATGTCCCTGCATGTTACCTGAGATCTGCATCTGCGGATGCGCTTGCCAAATCCAACACTCCCCCTCAAGCGATACGCAGTCGCAGTTTGGCTGCAAAATGGATTGACCTTGAGCGAGGGTAGAGTTTTCATGAGTGTGTCGGCGATCGTGTCGTTAGTAGGACAGCAAAATAAGACGGGTCTTGCCGTTGTCAATGACCCAATGTATAAAAAGAAAATGCACGTCGATGTGCTTGGTGCGTGCGAGGTATGAATGATCTTATCTGGTTGTGTCTTGATATGTCCTCGTCGATGCGGTGAGCAGTTGCCAGCTAGTGTCCTTGTATTGACTCGTATCGAGTCAATGTGCGCGTCGCTGATCGTGCTACTCATTTGCTGATCAGCTAGCACTCTCGGGTCGACTTGTTTTGAGTCCATGTGCGCATTGCTCATTGCGCCACTCGTCTGCTGTCGTCCCCTAGCCTTTCCGATTCCGTTACTATTGGTTTCGTGCATCTGAACGTGCTCGCCATCTCCTGGCTCGGCTACTTCATCCAGCTCGCCCTCCTGGCCTCCTGGGTCTCTGGCTCGACTCTGTGCATTCATCTGGTCGATACCCTCGTTCATATAGCTCTTGAGTTGCCCTGTATCACCCTGATGGCCTTTCAATGTGTTCGGCTCGCATTGGTACGCTTTCGGTTCCTCCTCCTCACCTCCTAGCCCTCTGATGCCTCTAACGCGATTTGGTGAGTCCGTTTTGTCGGTACAATGGTTTCTGACGCTTCTAGACTTCGCTGGGTCGCTATAAACGTCATCTGGCATTTGCAGATCACTGCTGGAATCGTCCGGCACATCTTGAACCTCTCCAGGTGAGTTTTCCTCCTCTCCCTGCTCTGGACATTCTCTAACATGGTTTGATGCGATCCAGCATTTCTTCGGCCGGTTCCTGGCGTCTCCAAGACTGCTCAACACTCCTAGCATGTCCGCTCCAATGCTCGAGTCGACCAGCTCGTCTAGAGCACCCCTAAGTGGGTCTTCTTGCTTTACTCGCTTCAGACGCTTGTGCTGATATTCCGATGCGTCCTGTAGGTACTTGGGTCGCTCCCTGGTGTCCTCAGCATCGCTAGATAGCGCCATTGCATGCGCATTGCATTCGGTGAGTCCGGCATCAAAACTTGAATACCTAATCTGCTCCCCCTCAAGCTTAGTGCTCTGGGGCTCGGCTCGTCGTTGCGTGGGCTTGTCGGGTGGTCGAAAGGATTCGTAGGGGTCCTCTGGTGCGTCGCCTTCGCCTCGTGAGGTGCACTGACCGCTTTCTTCGGCCTTCGTCCCCAGTTGCCTATACTCAGGCATGGCTACCCTCTCCCTTTCAATCGGCATGATACAACGCGTCCTCGGATCCTTCCCATTGGCGTGTGCGTTCCAGTGCGCTCCTATGGCTTCGTCATCGCCATCCGCATCCACGTAGCTGAGTGCGATGCTCTTGTTCTGATTACCTTTGACGTCTTTGCCTGGTTTGACTTCTATGCGGTTCAGCTTGATCTGAATACTTGTGCAGCACTCCTGGGGGCTGTCTCCATCGTCTGGCGGCTTGTTTGGGTGATGTCCATCATCGCCTGTCATCGTTGCAGAGCCTCTCAGTGCTCTTGATGTTCCTTTGACTTCCTCGGCCTCAGCTTTAGCCCTTAGCTCACCCACTCCTTCGCCCAGGTCTTCTGGCTGGTCAGGGGGCTCTGTGGGCTCGTTTGGGTGATGTCTGTCATCATCCGGCGCGTCTGCAGGGTCTTCTGACGGTGTCGGCTCTTCGTTGCCGTCATATCCATATGCGGCGAGCTCGTCGCTCCTGCCGCTCGTTACCCAATCCTCCCCCTTGAGCGGCATGCTCAGGGGTTCATCTGGTACATGGTTGCCTTCTTCATTGACTGACTCCCTACCCAGGGCTTTGTGCATGCACACGATCACTCCGCTGCTGCACTCGTCATCGTCAACTTCACTCGGCACACTCATATCTCCAAATTCAGCAACAGCTGCTTCTATAACAGCATCTTGCGGTTCCTTGGCAGGGTCAACGCAATCAGTGAGTTCCTCATCCCTGACTTCCAGTGCTCCAGACTCCTCCAGGTCCCAGATGTTCTCAAATATGTCTTCATCGGCTACCAAAAACCAGTCACTCGGATCGTGTTCATCATCCGATTCCATAGGCAGCGAGCCTGGTATGTCATCATTGTCACTGGACTCATCCATCACAGCGAAAGCTCCATCCTCGAAGTCACTGCAGTCATTTGCAGTATTTGCAACATCAGCAGTAGGTCTCTTCTTCTCACCGCTATTCTCTTCTTTCTTGTGCCATGCAGCAAGGTGCTCAGTCGAGCCGCACTCCCAACACTCTCGTAGGTTCATTCTCAAATTCCCCCACCTGTTGCCTGTGTGCTGACCTTTCCCTCATCTATATGAGCTTCCTGATGAGCCAACGGTCATGGCTTCATCTTGATCATGGTCTCTTGTGTCTGTCCGAGTGGGATGCTTCACTCTCTGGCAATCTGATTCCTCAGCAATGATGGAGATAAGGAGGTCAGGGTCGATTGTCTTGGTAGGGCTGTAGAATTGCACAGCAGTGAGTTGACTTGATGTGAAATTTGCAAGTCCATTGGGGAGGGATTTGATAATTGTCGATCAGTAATCTTTCTCCTCAATCTCCACTCTAACAGCTGCTAACTCTTTTTGCTTGGTTCATAGTCCATCCAAGAATTGATGAACATCACCACTCTTCAGTAGCCTCAATTCAAGAAACTGGGTGTGCAGATCAGTTTGTGCATAAGCTCCTTTCTCTGTGTACTCCTTCATGATCCCATCCCACATCTCCTTCACAGATGTCTTCTTCTGGACATGCAGTGCTGTCGAGTCTGGGATGTGCTGGGTAAGTAGATGCTTTGCAGTGTGCTCATTCTTCAACCACTTCTTCATTTTAGCTTGTTGATCAGCAGTTAGGGGTGCTGTATAGTTTGGCTTCATGTCAGTGCTGTCAAAGTGGCCCCACAACTCTTTAGCCTCAACAGCGACTTGAAAACGAAATAGGAAAATTGCCTAGTTGGTCCCCTTGACATCAAGCTTGGGGACATTGCTGGGGAGCATGTTGATGGTGACAGAGATGACTGTAGACATGATAGTGAATGGTAGGTTGTTCGACTTGATTTAATTAGAGAGCACAGGGCTCATAATCTGTCAGAATATGCTATCATAGATCTCACTCAGTCGTGTGTGGTGTGATGGACTAATGTATATTCACCTATTGTAGATCTCACTAGATGTTGTGAATGTGCCAGGACACTTGTATGATTCTCTTCTTTTCTCTTATCTTATCTTATCTTTCAGATCATGTGATCATTTCACACCTTCACACATTCACAAGGTCATGTGATATTTTCACCTCTTCACTATTTCACATTTCACTCTTTCACTTCTTCACATGGCACCTGCATGTTCAGGGTCATGGTTCTCTTCCATTCTGCCACACCATGCATTTAGCATGTGTTGTGCTTCTTATCATGCACATCAGGCATGTCATGCTTCTCTTTAATCTCTGCTTGCTTCCTTTCTTCTGTTCCATTTGATGGAAGCACTCTGTTAATTTCCATTTACTTCTATTCACACGCACTGCTTGATCTGTGCGCATGTATCAGTAGTATATAAGGGACTGTGTTTTGGCTGTCATCCCTCAGCCTAATCCACTTGGATATTCGCCTGCAAAGGAGTGAGTCCACACTTGGGATTACCCTCACTCTACCATCTATCCAGTCCAGCCAGTAAGAAGTCACCCAGCGGTATAACAAGTTACCCAGAACCCTTAAAAGTCATCAGTATGCATATTCATTCCAGTTGGTTTTCAGCATTGTTCCTTTGCAGTCACAACACTAGATATGAGTCAGTACAAGTAGGTATGAGTACAGTAAAAGTATCTCACCTTAGTCGTGCATGGTGCAATGGACTGGGGTGATCAAGTGTGATCGTCGGTTCTATATACAAATAGGAAACAATAATGCAGTATGAAAAAGGGATAGACAGATCATAACCAAGGTTAGAAAATGTAGAGATCATATGACTGTCCATATCAGTCAATGGCAAAATAAAGAATGTAGAACAAAAAGGTACATAATAGTTTGCATCAGAAATGTCCCTGCATGTTACCTGAGATCTGCATCTGTGGATGCACTTGCCAAATCCAACACTTCTCTTTAAGGAGTCTAACCTTCTCTTGAGCTTTCTCTAGCTCTAGGGTGAGTTCTGTAACTCGGGTGTGTTCACATTCGGTAAAAAACATGTAAGTATGTTGTTGAAATCGAGTAGCGACACACCAATGATTCCACGCTCCAGAATCAAGAGATTCTTCCTGAAGGTGGTGACAGATGTCTAGGTGAGTTTCAAGCGGGATTTTGCCTAGATGGTTTAGGTAGATTTGTATATCGTGATCTGGGTGAACTAATCCTTTTTGAATCTCACCAGATTCTAAAGAAGTGGAGTGAGGGCGACCTTCAGGAAAATAACGATGGAGTAATTCTTCTATACTCCAAGGTTGGAAGGCTTAAGCGGGGTGGTCGTTAGGGTCGACCAAGAAAGTGCAGTCTTGGATGAAAAGTGCTGGAGTGAAAGGCTCGACAGCGGGGGCTTGTACAATGATCTCCAAAGAGAGACTGGAGTACGACAAGAGGGTGCTGAGAGGTCTAGACACTAATTGAAGCCAGGCAGCATAAGTAAGCCTAATCTAAGTGATGTGAACTGCCAAGGAGCAGCACTGAAAACACAACTGGAACAATATTGCATACTGGTTTATACTTGGTGTTTGTGTTGCGACTGCAAAGGAGAAACACTGCCTAATCTAGAACTCCGTGGTCCTGTCAGGCGACTCGGTGTCTTCATATGGGGCGGAACCTAAGATGTCGGGAGGTAGGATGCTGGGACAGCGGGAGACAAGGGATTTCGGATAGAAGGGGGGACTGACGATGGGGGGGCCCACTACAATGAAAACTCCTAGGGAACTATTGCATCCCTATAGTAGCGATCGTACTTTTGCAACGATGCTCTGTCACCATCCTAATATCATGCAGCTATCTGCAGGCATAATCGTAGACAAGCCTTCAGGACTCTTGGGTGATTGTGTGATTATCTGGAGGGTATCACCCTGTACGGCGCGATGCCGCCAAGCTATGGAGGCTTCTGGAATAATTTAGTGAACACAAACGAATGTGTTACATACTGGCAATGACTGGGAGGTATCTTGACCTGGGATACGAGTTTGAACTAGACTGGCTGGACTGGATGAGGTGGAGGTTGGCTTTATCTCCAGCTAACCTCACTCCCAGGCACCATTGCTGGCAGGCGGGCGAATAGTCAGCGACTACTTGCGCTTAACTTCACTAGGCCACCTATTGCTAGGTAGGGTAGAAGAGGTAACAAGTGGATTAGGCTGGGGGGACACCAGCCAACTCACAACCCCTTATATACGGTTACATGGTAGAGTCTAGGGTATACGA
>JBBPKD010000129.1:0-36903 GCA_038089075.1 Singerocomus inundabilis
CTTGTTGTAGTCCCTGTCCTTGTCTAGAAATCTTTCAGATCTGTGCTATGGTAGGAAAAACGAATGTGAGTGAAGTGTAGTTCAAATAAAATGAGTGAGGCTCATATCTATATGTTCTTTTCTTTTCTTGGCTGTGTTCTTTGTCCAATAAACCAATGGGTGTGACGTCCTCATGCATGGATGAAGTCTGAAGCATGTATCATATGTCCAGGACATAAAAGGGCTTTATTTGGTATGAGAAGGAAGGTGGTATCAACTTGGAATGACCAGATGGCATTGCATGTCTCTAAAATAGTATGGTAATGGTTTCTTTATCTTATTAGTCCTGAATATGATGAAGATGAAACTCCGGACAAATACCGGGATGAAAATAGGTGAGAATGATATTGCTGGACTAATCCCAGAGTGAAATGGAGGTCTCTGATCAAATACCAGGGTAAAACAGCTATCATATGATGGTATATGGTCAAATGGTTTAGCCATAGTCACCCAAATATAAGTCTTCATTGTCCAGCTTTTCTGCATCTTTGCCTACCATTTTGTTCGAGTCTATGTTATTGTGTCCTGTTGCTTTTGGATGCCAGCCTGTAAGTCCAGATATAGATGGTGTGTTAGTATCAGAGCATAAGGTGAGATGGGTAACCGGTTTAGCACTGGACATAAAGTGCACTATGTGGTGCCAGTGCACCTCCCCCTAGGTACTTTGCATGATATCCTCCTGGACATCAACATTGCAGTGTTCTAGCTTGGCTGAGGATGTGTCAGATGTCAGAGGAATGGGTGGGAAGGGTCCGGATGCAAGGGGATGAATGGGAGATGGTGTCAAGTGGGTTGAATGGTTAAGAAGATGCTGGATCAGGGCTGGTGACCGGTGGTGGGATGTTGGTACAAGGGGTAAGTGCTTGTCTAACTCTTCTATATCTGGAGGGTCCTTATCAGGTGGTGGACATTGCAATAATCTGTCCGGACTGGTGTATGATGATAGGGGAGTAGGTGAAGTAAGATCAGATGTGAGGGCAAGGTTGTGAGGTGGTGCAGGGTCATTTAGGTGATTATTCAGCTCTTCTATGTCCGGAGGGTCCTTGTTGGGTGGTGGATGTTGATATGATCCATCTGGACCGATATACAATAATAAGGGAGTGGATGGGGTGAGTTTGGGTGTGAGGGCAATGTTGGGGGGTGGGGTAGTGTGGTTCAGGTGGTTCAAATCACTAAAGGAATGTTGGATCAGGACTGATGTGAAAGGGAGGGTGTGGGTGTTGTTAAGCCAGTCATCTGGGTTTTCTATGTTCAAGAAGTGTGTAGCAGGGGTAGGATAGAAAGGTTCGGGTGTGGAGGTGGAGTCCAGAAGTGGTGTAAGGTGATTTGGCAAGTTATATGGATAATGAATAGGTAATGGTGTGAAAAGGATGGAGTAGGCATCGTTGGGCCAGATATTTGGGTCTTTTTGGTCCAGCAGGTCTTTATCAGGTGGTGGGTGTTGGCATTCTTTGTTCAGACCAGTGTACTGGTCTGCTATAATGTCCTTGCTGGTCCCTGGGCTGCTGGACCACTGTATTATTGAACTGGACTAAAAAACGTTAGTGTGAAATGATTTAGGAGCTGTACTTATGTCAGGTGGTGATGGGGTGGATGCCCATGGTTCAGATCCTAGTAAATCAGACCAGATGTCCGAAGATACGGCACTGATAGAGCTAGACTGTCCAGATGTGTTAGTTTGCACTATAGCCAATACATACTTCTCAATAGCAGGTGCTGCTTTGAGATCCAGACTGGATTCTGATGCTATTGCTGCAGCATCACTTCGGACCTCTTTACCTTTGTCATCGGCCTCTCTTTCAGCTTGGTAGGTGGCCCAGGCATGCACTAAGTATTTCTGAAACTCAAGGTTAGTAGGGATATCTGAGGAGTCTACTTGCTTTATATCCTCGCATCCAGGATATAGTTCCTTGACTGCAGTAATGAATGCATTCCAATCTGCTGTGACATCATCCGAGGCTTCAGAAAGCATTTCCCATAGTTCTGCTTCATCTAGATCTGCATATTGAATGGCTGCTTTGATCTTCTTAGCTGTGTTGATTCCAGCTGCAGTGCTTAAGTGGTTGATATCTTCTAAATAGTGTGGAAGGAGTGAGAGGGTCCTCCCATTGAATCTAGGGGCATTTGGTATTCCTTGAAGTGGCATCCAGATGTAGTTGGCCATTGAATAGTGTTGGTGTTGTAAGGGTTATGTACAGAAGGTGGCCAGATTAGGGATAAATGGTTGATAGTCATCGAATGTTGCCTAAGCAACCCTGAGGCACTTCAGAAAAGGTTCAGGTACCTGAATAACATTAGTGGCATGCTTTGGATAGTTACCCAGACATTTAGGCTATGTGATCCAAGCTCGGACCCTTCATTGCTGCTACTTCAGATGATCTAAAAATAGGGTCAGTCTTTCAATATGTAATGCTTATGATGCTGGTCAAGTAAACTGGCACTTCTGGTGGTCAGGGTTTTTGCCTGAGTGACCTTCTCTTCAACTCAGTTGAATCCCTCATGGTGGGCTCCAGTTGTAAAACAAAAGACCTCCTTGGTGTGTACAAGGAGAGTCAGTAGTAAGGTGAAGGAATAATTGGCTCATCCCAAAGGGATTCAAGAAGAGTAGAAAAATAAAGGTGAAGCTCCGGACTTACTTTCCCTTCTAATAGATGGTACTGGATGTCTACTCCTAAGCTCTATAAGCAGTAGGTCTGAGTGTGAAGTGTTTGGAGGGTGGAATGATGGGAATAGAGTGTTTGAACATATGTTTCAACAACTAGGACTTGAGAATAATGATGCCAGGCACAAAACTGATGGATCCATAGTTTTTTAGTCGAAAAGGAACTTTGTATCGAGTGTACATACACCCATTTATAGTCCAGGCACACCCAGGACTTATGTAAGCAATGTAATGACCAATGCGTAAGTAATAAAAGGTGTCTGGACACAAATGCAATGAAAATTGGTGAAAAGGATGTATAAAAAGCATATAAAGTGACTGGTAAATGAAATGTAATAGGACTGGATGTACATACTGGTGGTCTGGACATATGTAGCATAGTTATAAGTCAGGGGAAACAAAATGGGTCACTCACCAAAAGATTTACTAGACAGAGGACTTCTTGGAGACATGAACTATGGGTTTATGGTCAAGTTCTGTAGGTCCAGATGTATTGCACCAGTCCAGACGTATGCTGGACACATGGCAGTGAAGGGAGGATAGTGGGGATGACCTGGACTGTGCACATGAATGAAGAAATTGGCCTATACCACTATAAGAAACATCAGTTCCTTACACTGGGTTTTCTATAGTGAAAGCAAAAATTGTTCTCCCTGCAGTGTTTCCTTTCTTCTAATGTTAGTTTTGTTACCCTGACTGTGTCTACATCCATCACATTGGGGTCCTTAGTGGTTTCTTGTTATCAGAGAATATAATATGGTTGAGTGCAGGGTTTACTGGAGTACTTAGCTATCTGGTCTGCTTGTTCATTCTGTGAAACAAAGGTCAATACTTTCTTCTTCCAGTCTTCGATCTTCTTGGGCACTTTATCCATTGTATAGATTCTTCTCATGATGGTGGTGAGTATTGCCACTGAATAGTACTCAATAAGAACTTGTTGTTCCATTATTCTGGCTTCAGCTATCTTGTTAGAGAATTCAGTGTTATAAGCAAAGATGGAGGGTTCATATCCTTTCTTCTTATGACTATACTCCATTCTGGTGATCATGAGCCAATGTATCACCTTATTGACTATGTCATGATGTTGGAAGGCTTCTCTAAAGGCTTTCTGAAAGTCCAGGAAGGTTTCCATGTTAACGGTTCCAGTGGTGGGGTTGTAGGCTTTGGTTCAGAAGTTTTCTGCCCAAGTGGCAGCACTTCCCTTGGTCATATATGAGAGAGCGAAGGCAATTTTCTTGGCAGAGGTGGTGTAGACATCTTTGTTGACAATTAGATAGAAAACAATGGTGTTTAGCCATGGAATGGCTTTCCTATAGTCTCCATCGAAGTGTTCTGGCATCCCTAGTTGGAGTTCGACTGGTTTGGTAGACATTGGTGTGGTGGTAGAGGTGATAGGGATGGAAAATGGGAGAGTTTGGGGTAAAGAAGGAGGAGATGGCAGTGTGGGGACTCTGGGGATGGACGCTTGAGTGGATAGAGTGTGACTTAGCTGAGTAGCAAGCTGATGACTTGCTGCATCTAATGGGGTGATGTCTTGGTTGGATTCAGTGGAGGTGGGGGAAGAACCAGATTCTTTTGGTAATGATTGGGCAAGGGCTTGGTTGGTTCACTAGAAATAGAGTGATAGGCATTGTGGTTGGCATGGTGGTTAAGATGTTGTGGAGGGTGGTGCATACTAGATAATACTAGACACCATTGATGAGAAGCTTTTGTCTTTTGTTACACTCAGCCTGGGTAGGACTGAATGTAGCCCTTGAGAGTACTAAGGTGATCAAGATGAAGTTGATTTGATTAATATCAAGTGGGTTAAAGTTGATGGATACATAGCATAACCCTTAGAACTGCCTTAGCCGTTGCAGGCAAGAGGTGGCTTGCTGACTAAGCAATAGCAAAGAGAGGCAGCAAGCAAGTTGTATTGCAAGCAGATAATACAATGGCAAAGAATTGCACAAGGGAGACAAAAGCTAAAGTATAGTAGCTAGTGCTCACCTTTATATACCTATGAATGCTGCACACGGACCATGCTGTAGGGCAGGTCTATCTGGAGTCAGAGCAAGTCATAGGTGAGTGGCCAATAGCAAAACACAAGCAATGACAAAATAGAAGAGTGCTAATGAATGGTAAATAAGTCAAGCTGTGCATGGAAATGAAGATCAGAAAGTGAAGCACAGTCAATGACATAATGTGGGAAGTGATGAGTCAGCACTGTAAGGTTTGCATAAAGAAGAGAAAAGCATATTTGCTAGTGTCTGTAGAAATACAAGCATAAGATGTAGAGAAAAGTGTAATACAATGCATGGTGTGATAGAATGGAAGAGAAGCATGTCTCTGAATATGCAGGTGTCATGTGAAGAGGTGAAAAGATGAAAGAGTGACATGTAACTTGGTGAAGGTGTGAAGTGTGAAGAAGTCATGTGACCTGAAAGATAAGATAAGATAAAATAAAATATTGGGATCATATAAGTATCTCAATAAAGTTATAATAGGCACTTTTAAAAAAATAGTTCTGATATAGTAGCATACCCAACATCAAGCTGGGTGGCAATAATATAAGCTGAGTGGCCAGCATTAAGTTGAGTAGAAATGGTACCCTTTTAATTAATTGTAAGAGATTGCATAATAATGAAAGTGGAAAATAAAAATGTGTGAGAGTATTTTTAAACTTAGACATACTATATACATATATATATTTGTTTGTAACATCAACAAAGCCAAATATAGCTTAATATAATAGAAATTTCAATTTTCAAATCAAAAATACTAAAATTCTCACTTACAGTGAGTGAATAAACCATTGCAATGTTTAACCTTAATTCAATACATAAAGCATATTGCAATTATATGTGGGAATTGTGCTTAGTGTTGGTGAGATGAATTAATGTACATACTCCTGGCTATAACATTGCCCCCTAGGTCATGTGATTCCACTCAGGGCCTGCCAAGATATAGCCATTATAAAACAGTAACCTTATTGCAACAGTTTATTCACTTTTAAATTATGCATGAGATTCCATGTATATATGTGAATATTTGCATTTGTTTGATACTATAAACAAAGATATACAATGTCTGAGTTTCAAACAGTTCCCACACTCCTTTTTTTCCTACTTTTACCATTATAAAATCTCTCTCTATTGATTAAAAAGCTAATATTCTGGCTTAGCTTTATGCTGGACATTCTATCTGCTCCATTGCATCTCATATGGGCCTCAATGTTTCTACTGTGTCTAGGCTTCACCCCAAAGAGTGCCCAAACCTAAAAAAGTCCTCTGATGTTATGAAACAGAAATTGTACTTGCAATTTCCATGACTTTCCTTTTTCCCTAATCACATGACCTTTCCATCCCTTCACATCATCACACCATCCCCTGTCACATCTTCACATCTTCACCCTCTTCACATCTTCATGACATCACACTGATCACATCACTCTATGATCATCACCTACAGGCTACCATGCCTTCTATATCTCCACCCTTACCCTTTGATTAGTACGATCATCCCTAATGACCCTGCAAGATCCTAGATGGATCTCTGCCACGATCCCCTTACTGATCTTTCACACTTTGTGATCGATCTTCCATTCTTTCTTCTAGCCTTGTGGCTCGCTTCTGACCTTCTTGCCACAGGCCTTGCCTTTATATCGAGGTTAGCCTTACCGCTACCTCATGGACCTAACCCTCTACCTTAGTACTATATTCAGTAATACCCTATACCCTAGATACAGTCACAGCTTGGTCTGTGCACTTCCTGTAACCGTATATAAGGGGTTATGAGTTGGCTGGTGTCCCCCCAGCCTAATCCACTTGTTACCTCTTCTACCCTGCCTACCAAGGTGGCCTAGTGAAGTACCCTACAAGTAGAAGATGACTATTCACCTACTCGCCAGCAATGGTGCCTAGGAGTGAGGTTATCCAGAGATAAAGCCAACCTCCCTCTCTTCCAGTCCAGCCAGCAAGTTCCAACTCATATCCCACGTCAAGACTTATCCCAGATCTTGTAGTACACAATCCAGTCCTTTGTGATTTACTAATTTATTCCAGAAGCCTATGTGGCTTGGCGGCATAGCACCGTACAGGGTGATTCCCTCCAGACAGTCACGTGATTACCCAAAAGCCCTCTGGCTCGACTACAATTATGCTTGCACATAGGTGCACATATTAGGATGGTGACAGAGCACTGTTGCAAGAGTACAGTTGCTACTATAGCATTGCAAAAATATGCTAGGAGATCTCACTCTAGTGGGTCCCTCCATCGTCGGTCCCCTCTTCTATCCACATTCCCCTTTTATGCTGTCCAGCATCCTTCCATCCAACATTATAGGTTCAGCCCTGTATGAATATGCCGAGTCGCCTGATAGGACCACGGAGTCATAGGTTAGGCAGTGTCTGCTCCCTTGCAGTCGCAACATCTGGTGGTTGCCCATCCAAACTTTCTTCTATTAATATTCAACATAATATCTATCTTTTTTTAGTGGCAAGGTAGAAACTGCTGTTCAGGTTGCCAAAACTCTTTCCAACATTATTAACCAATCTCTCAATCCTAATACAGTCTGCCAGCACTTGAAAAAGTCTGGTATGAAGGCTGTAGTTAAAAAGAAATCTTCTTTACTTTTTGCCAAATATCACAAGGCTTATTTGGACCTTGCCTATACCCATAAAGATTGGACTATAGAGGACTGAAAGCATGTCATTTGGTCAGATGAGACCAAAATCAATTGCCTAGGGTCAGATGGTCACAAATGGGCATGAAAAAAGCCAGATAAGGGCCTTAGTAATAGGCTAGTAGAGGAAACCATGAAGTTTGAAGGGGAATGTGGGGCTGTATGACTTGGCAAGAAGTTGGCTATGCTGCTAAGATTGATGGTAGAATGAATGGAGATCTCTACCTTTAAATTTTGAAGGATGAGCTGCAGAACTCCATGTGTACTATGATCTCAATCCTTCTGATGTTATCTTTCAGCAAGACAATGACCCCAAGCATACATGTAAAAAGGTTAAGAAATGGTTAGATGAATAGGAATTCAAGACTATGATATGGCCTGCCCAGTCTCCTGATATTAACCCTATTGAATACCTATGGGGATATATCAAAAAAAGGCTTGAAAAGTATGAGAATGCTTCTAATGAAATAGTGGAGTTATGGGAGAGGATTCAAGTAGAGTGGAAAAAAATACCAACTGAGGAGTGTGAGAAGTTGATTTAAAGCATGCCCAGAAGGATTGAGGCAGTGGTTAGAGCAAAAGGAGGCCATATCAAATACTAATAATATTTAAATATCAAAAGTGAATAAACTGCTGCAATGAGGTTACTGTTTTATAATGGCTATATCTTGGCAGGCCCTGAGTGGAATCACATGACCTAGGGGGCAATGTTGTAGCCAAAAGTATGTACATTAATTCATCTCACCAACACTAAGCACAATTCCCACATATAATTGCAATATGCTTTATATATTGAATTGAGGTCAAACATTGCAATAGTTTATTCACTCACTATATACAGGTTTTCACAAATTTTCAACATGATAAACTAAAATCTAAAGTAAAGTAACAAATAACTTGAAAAGTACATTAACCCAATTCATATGAAAAAGAAATTTGACATAAAGACATGCAATATTACAAGCCAATGATCAGGATCCAAAAGGAGTAGATGCAGTTGAATCAATTTCCATCTTGGTATCTGCTGTCTGAGCTGAAAGGTTGGCATCACTTGTGACTTGGTGAGCAAAGTGTACAAGCTCCTGCCTGGGAGCACAAAAAAAAACATTCAGATCTCGTTTCCTGGACAAAGTGAATGGTTTCGTAACCACCGTTTATGGTCCCTGAGCCTCTCAAGCATCGAAATCAGCTCGTCCTGTTCCCGAAAATTCAATTCGCCACCGGGGAGAGCAGCGGCATATTCTTTAGCTTGTGCCAGTGTACTCTTCAAGTCGTTTGTCTGCGAGCTTGTCTCAGTGATGGCAAGTACTGTCCGGATTGACTCCGTACGGCCTGCAAAAGCGCTTGCTTGGCCTGCGGTGTGGCAACTCCTTCAGCGCTTTGTGCGTGTTGCAACACGGTTATCAGGTTCGGGATAATGCTGGAAAAGAGTCGTGTTGGGATAGCGGCATCTTTGGCTCTAGAAGTGTCCATAGGCTCGGAAGACATACTTGTGAAACACGGTCCGCAGTACTACGGCCTACCTTGCTGTGGCTGTGTCTGTCGTTATTCTTCAGCCCCGTTCATCCTTCCCGCCCCTACACACAACCTCAAAATGTCGACGAACCTGGACGTAAGTAGCCCCATGTCTCTGGTCGTCAGTCACCTCATCGATCTGTCAGAAAGCTATCGAAATTGTCCAGCGTGCCATCGACGAAGATGTCAAGCAAAACTACCCAGAGTCGTACAAGCAATACATGAACTCCCTCGATTATTTCATGCTTGCCCAGAAATGTGCGTGTTCCAGCCCGCTCCCCGCCATTTCCATCCCAGCCTCGATTGTAGCCCGCTCTTTCCCCCATTCACGTTCGTCGCTGCCATAGATGAGAAGAACGAGAAATCCAAGCTGTTGATCCGTGCGAAGGTCGAGGAGTACCTGACACGTGCCGAAACGCTCAAGAAACACATCCAGTCACAAGAAGAGAAGCGATCGCGCAAGGCCGTCAGCGTCAACGGTTCCGCGAGTGCGGTCGGTGGCAAAGGCAAGGAGGGTGGTGACGATGATCAAGACCCCGAACTAAAGAAACTCCGAGCTGGTCTCTCGAACGCGATCCTCTCCGAGAAACCCAATGTGAAATGGGACGATGTCGCTGGCCTTGAGGGTGCCAAGGCTTCTCTAAAGGAAGCTGTCATCCTTCCGATTAAATTTCCTCACCTCTTCACTGGAAAGCGCACACCGTGGAAGGGCATTCTCTTGTATGGTCCACCGGGAACGGGAAAATCGTATCTTGCGAAAGCTGTCGCGACGGAAGCCAAGAGCACCTTCTTCAGCGTCAGCTCGAGCGATCTCGTCAGCAAGTGGCAGGGAGATTCTGAAAGGCGAGTCGACCCCAAACAATTCTCTCTCCCCTTTCCCCGTTCATACTTTTGCCTACTTAGACTCGTCAAGAATTTATTCGAGATGGCTCGCGAAAACAAGCCCGCCATCATCTTCATCGATGAAGTAGATTCTCTCGCAGGTACACGTAACGAATCCGAGTCCGAGGGGTCGAGACGCATAAAGACCGAGTTTCTCGTTCAAATGAACGGTGTAGGGCACGATGACACCGGGGTCCTAGTTCTAGGCGCAACCAATATACCGTGGCAACTCGACCCTGCCATCAAACGCCGTTTCGAGAAGCGGGTATACATCCCGCTCCCTGGTGTCGAAGCTCGCAAACGGATGTTCGAAATCCACATCGGGTCCACGCCGTGTCAACTAGAAGCGAGAGACTACCGCGCCCTTGCGGAGCGCACAGAGGGGTAAGTTCCTCCAGCCTGGCGTCCTCTGCTCGTGATGAATGACTCGGTCCGCGCCACAGGTACTCCGGTTCTGATATATCGATAGTAGTCCGCGATGCACTCATGCAGCCGGTTCGCAAAGTCATATCCGCTACTCACTTCAAGCCTGCCCCGCCGTCGTCTGCATCCGGCAAAATGAAATGGACGCCCTGCTCGCCTGGCGATCCAGACGCAGTAGAGAAGTCGTGGTCCGAGATAGAATCAGACGAACTAGTTGAACCGCCCCTCAAGGTGCAAGACTTCCTCAAGAGTCTGGAAAGCACTCGTCCTACCGTAACAGAGGCGGACATCAAGCGCCACGACGACTGGACAAGGGAAAGCGGTGAGTGTCATACACTCGAGCAGCCCAACGCCAATTCATCATTTGAAAAACAGGGAATGACGGAGCATAACTTTGACTCGCTGGTCTTGTGTGTCGTCACATGCTTCACAGTATATACCTCTACATCTGTTTTTTTTTCGCACCACATTCATTCCAGGAATACGGTTGTCATGCGTACTACCCTTCTGTCTATCTGGCACTTGAATATTAGAACCAAGGAGCGGTAATATTGAGCAAGCATTATTATAACTATGATATGCATGCATTGGGAGGGCAAAGAAGTTTGAAAAAATCCTCGTGAAGTGTAATGTGTAGGATAACATCTCTATAGTATTACTTGCAGCAAACGCTGAAAACGTTGGATTACCCCACACGACAGCTCCGAAGATGGTGTCCCAGTGTATAAACCAGCGCAACACGCACTACAATCCATTCAACTGAGCCTGCGCATGCTGCATGGCATGCGCATGTACATGCATCGGCTTAGCGACTGCATGACATACTTGAATATCTCGTATCCATGGATGGACTATGACCTCTTCGATGGCAACCCGGTGTGAAGGGTCTGGCTCCAGCATCTTGCGGATCAAGTTCCTGCAGGCACGAGGGCTCAAATTGTTGATTGTTTGCGGATAAATAGGGTCCTTCTCCTTCTCCTTGATAGGAATGGTGGCGCAAGCTGCGACGTAAGCAGCGTAGAGCGCGTCTGACATTTGTGCGACTCGCCAGGGCATCTCTTGAAAATGCAAGCAATAGTAGACGATAGCACACGCCCAAATGTCAACCAGACGGGCATCATATGCTATGGGTCAAGAGAACGGAGCCACGGATCAGGCTACCTCTCTCTCTCAAGAGCGCAGCTAGCTGCTTACGTTTGCCCAAAAATTGCTCAGGGGCGATGTACGGTTCACTACCGCAAAGGCCAGTCGACATGTGAACAGTGGTCTCCCAAGGCAGGCGGTATACGGTGGATGCGCCATAGTCTCCGATCTGAGGACGTGTGAGAATATACTACGGCTATGTCACTAGTACGAACCTTGATATGACCCTTGGTGTCAAAGAACAGGTTTTCTGGTTTGATGTCTCGGTGGGCGACTCCCTGACTGTGGAGATATGACACGCCAGTGAGGATTTGCTTGAAGCAGCATTCCACCTCGCTGGGTGACATGCCGCCCTTCTTGATAGCAGCGTAGAGATCCCCACCTGGGCAAAACTCCATGACCTCGCACCAATGCTGATTCTCGTCTTGAACGAGATCCACCGTTTCGACGATATTGACGTGATGTAAAGTAGAGGAGATGCAAAACTCCGCGGTGAGTTTCTTGACGTATTCTTTCTCTGATTCATTCTTTCGTCTCTTACGGAATTCCTGAGCAGGCACATCAGCAGGGGATCGAAGCAACGGTGGATAGTGTTCGATAAACGTAATTTATCCCACCTTGACGGCGTAGAGCTTTTCCTCGGTTCTATCCCATTTATGAGCAAGTCGAACGACGGAAGTAGCACCTTTTCCGATTGCAACCTTTTGACAAATGCCGTACTTTTGTGCGAGACTGGCTGTGCTATCGCCAGCATTGGACCTCCGCTCGCCGTCGGAATCGGACTTTCTGCTGCTGCCGGTGGACATGGCAGAGGCCTTGCGAGTGAGCTTGGGTGCAGATGCGATGAGGTCTTTGAGGGCAAATTTTTGGCCGCCATCGGAGTGAGTGCTCGAAGATGCTCTGGGGCGCGCATTGGGCTGGGGAGAAGGCGAGGACCGTGGGTTCGAGGGGGCCGATTGTGGTTCGGGCGTGGACATCTTGGCATCAGAGGCAGCGGTGGAGAGACTGTGGGCACGGCTCGGTGCCCGACTCGGGGGACGAATGGAAGGGTTACTCCAGCTGTTGCATTCTGACGGAGAAGAAGAGTTATCTATCGAATCTGGTAAGACCATGGCAAAGGCCTAGGGCTGGGAAGGAAAGAGACGAGGAGCGTGGCAGTGAGGCGACGAATTCCGACCTCGCTGAGCGAGAGAACAAGAAAGAGAAGAATAAAAGGATCAGTTGGTCGACGCCATTCCGAAGAGCGGTGGCCAAGGAAGACGAGAGGGCTGCGATGCGTGGACGATGAAGAGAACAATCAAAAGATGGCTCTGCGCGGCGTCCCAAGATGACTAAGCGGTGGAAAACGTTCCCGTGAGCTTGACAAAATTGGCAAGTACACCTTTCCAAGCATTTCCTACACGCTGCGCTGATTTGCCCGCATGCGAAACCAGAGTGGAAATTGTTTTTTTTTCCTGCAACGCTGCTCACCAAAAATGACATTGCACCAAAAAAAAAGAAAAATACTCCGGCTAATCGGATAGAGTCACACGCCGGTCACATCTCGTCACGTAAAACATCCGAGACCGTGGGTACAGCTGACTCAGCACACTGTACAGTTTCAACTGTGGCTTGGTTACGTAAAATACACCATCCTCCCCACCGACACTCGCCAGATCAAGGTAAGCACCGCTGCGCCTTTCTTTTCGTCGCCCTCATCCACCCCCTCCTCCTCGCCAGACACCGCCATGGTCAATCTACGCTCTCAAAAGCGGCTTGCCGCAGCCGTCGCTGGTGTCGGCAAGCGCAAAATCTGGCTTGATCCCGCCGAGCAGGCAGAGATCGCCAACGCCAACTCCCGCTCGCACGTCAAGAAGCTCATCAAAGAGGGCCGTGTCATCGTCAAGCCCACCGTCATCCACTCCCGTGCCCGCACGCGCGAGCTCCTCGCTGCAAAGCGCAAAGGACGTCACACCGGCCCAGGTAAACGAAAGGGTACCGCAGAGGCACGTTTGCCTACCAAAGTACAATGGATGCGGAGACAGCGTGTCCTGAGGCGGTTACTGAGAAAGTACAGAGAGGCCGGGAAGATCGACAAGCATCTGTAGGTCTTTTACATCATTCACCCCCCACTCTCAATCTCACGCTTCGGTTCTCTTAGCTACCATTCACTCTACCAGAAATCAAAGGGCAACGTTTTCAAGAACAAGCGCGTACTCATGGAGTACATTCACAAAGCCAAGGCCGAGAAGAACCGCACAAAAGTCCTCACCGACCAAATGGAGGCTCGCCGTATCAAGAACAAGGTCCGTTATCCTTTCCAGCTCTCTTTTCAATCACTGATTTACCATCCAGGCCGCCCGAGCACGCCGTGCAGAGCGTTTGGCACAAAAGCGCCAGGATATTCTTGCAGTGGAACACGAGGCAGTTCAGGAGTGAACGGTATCCCAAGTCTCTCCTGTTGTACCCTTTTATGCCATGCATGCCATGCATCTCACGCCTTACGGTTGATATACAACATGTCTCCTCTGCTTCTAAACATACTTTTTCCCTGAAAAAAGTACTGACAAATAGGATGGTCACAATAGGACATGTGCCGAACTCATGCACATCTCCTTGACCCGTCGCTCTTTTGCTACCGCCTCGACCATCTCCCGCGTGATACCAATCTGTTCCCTTGCACAGTTGTCCATCTGTACGTGTGTGAGGAGCCCACACTCGTTCAGCGCAAACGCAGCATCCTCGACCCGCATGTTGGTCGCGCGCGCAATCTCAGCCAGCGTGCAATGAACTACTGCATGGGATGTTGCGCTGCCATCAGGATTGGATATCGTCTCGATCCGCCGAAGTGTGTTGAGCGCCTCTGTCGACAGCATCGAGAATCAGTGCTACGAGTGAGAAGAGCAAACGGACACAGACCATCAACATGATGGGGTGTCGATGCAGTCGACGCCACGTCACTGATCTCACCATCCCATCCCTTTGGCCGCTTCCTGCGAATCATGCCGTCGTCGCTCGACCGAAGTTGTGAGATGTCGGGAATCCACTGGTCCGTAGTTACTTGGATGTATTCAGGCGGCAGTACCGTCAACAGACGTCTGGCGTCAGGGTGAGTGGTAGGGTTGCATAAACGGATGTGAAAACACACCGAAAGAAACGTATCAGAGTTGCAACCCAATATGTCAGATAACTGCGCAGGCCAAGATCTGACAGTGGTCGTTCTGGGGTACCGACTCTTCCGGCTCTACGAGATAATTCATAACCTGGTAGTGTGTAAAAACGAGATCCAGCGGGTGGGTAAAGGGTGACGCACTAAATTCTATCATGAGCATTCCATACCCTTTGCGCTGGTATGGAGGCAAAACGATGATGCATGCCAGATTGTAATCATCGTAGGAAAATTTTTCCTGCATTCACGCGTCAACCAAAACGAACATGGATCATTTGTTACGACGAACAACCTTGGAGAAAAATCCTAATACGTGGTCCCGTTGCGAATCTGCATCCGTCAGTATGTAAAAGGAAACTGCAGGAGATGAGATGAGGATCACAAAAGACAAGTATTGTAGCCTTACAGTTGTCGCAGTCAAAGAAGAGGGTTTTGACGTCGATAAAGAATTTGCCAAAAAGCGACAAATTTTGACAATAGAGCTACATCGATTCATAAGGGTCAAAGAAGCAGGTGTTGACCGTCGAGTTGGCTCACTTTTTCCTTGGCTCCATCCACCTCCCAAATAGTATGTGCTCCTCGCTGATAGACTTTTCTCCCAGGTGGATGTCTTCTGTCACATTTTTTCTTTAAAAGACATCAGTATAGCGACTCCTGTCAGAAGCTAAAAGCAAAGTCCACTCACAGTGTGTAATTCCCATATTGAACCCTCTGCCATGTACTTGAAACATCGTTCGCAGACCCACAAAACAGGCTTTTCACCAACCGGGTAAGAGCGCGTGGGAGCACCAGCGAGCAAGTCAGGCGTCCGAACATGGGGACGCCGATTGGTATTTGGCGTCTTCAGAACTGGAGTAGACGGTCTACCTTGTGTAGTAGTACTCTCCTCGGCCTCCAGCTCTGCCAATGGATATGGAGAAAAGTACCTATGGGAAGCATGATTTCAAGCGACGATCATTTTGAGGGATGGACACGTACCATGTTTTGATCTGCCACTGGCTAAAGTTGACCTTGTCGAAATTGCGCTGCGCAGTGAGCTGTTTGTAGTGTTGAACGTCAAAGTCTTCCTCTGTCATGGTGTCCTGAGAGACTGGGCCAGTTTGTACGTCGGGAGTCACTGGTGTCGCTGACGAGCTTGCGCGTGTCGAGTGTGTCGGTGAGTCGGGGCGACTTGTGGACTCTTCCCGCTTCCGCTTTCCATTGTTCGTTCCCGACGGCAAAACGTCTGAGTGGGGTTCGACGCGACGCAATTCGGACTGTGGTATCCACTCATCCAACCGCCTGTCAGAGCCTTGGTAGTGTACATAGGCTTGGCCGTCGGCACGACGATGCTGGAGGACGTGGACAAACTCTGTCGCGAACACCACATGAGAGAAAGTTCAATTCAGGGCGTCCAGTGTGGAACGACGACGACGACGCACGGTCAATGCCATTCTTTCTCACCAAGAAAGCCTCCTTGCCCGAATCCTCGGCGTGCACCATGTAGGATCTTTTTTTTTTTGCAGGCCGGTTTCGTTGTCAAAGCGTCGCATTCGGTGTGCGTACTAGACACAGCTCGAATTCGGGGCGGCGTTGGACGCGCTGAGCCAGCAGCGTCGTGGAACGTCTTTCTGTACCCCGACACGTCCACAGGCCATGATTTCGACTTCCGAGTGTGCGTCGCGCTCGCTTCACTGCAGTTCACGAACGACGCTCCTCCCCACTCCCAGCGTGGACCTCTGACCTGTCATGGGAAATTGAAGGGGCTCACGGCAGGGCTGCGGTCCTACACTGCCACGTTTGTGCCCTCCTGGAGACATAAATCCACCCCCATCCCGTTTGGTGGATATCTCGCTTCAACCCCACCCATCATCGTGCAATGCACTCGCACCATACCTGCGCTATGGCCCAGACTGCACTTGTGGCCATAGTGTGGTCGTCGTGCCTCCCGGTAGTGTCTGCCTGTATAACGTGAGTTCCTCTCCAGTCTGATCATGGGCCCACAATATTGACGTGGACCGTCATCGTAGGACTATCACGGGCGAATCCATCGATTGTGGACTGCCGAAAGCAGCTCTAATCGGTATCATCGCTAGCGTCAGTGAGTCCCTTTCAACATCATTCCTCTTAAAACCCACACCAATGGTCCTAGTCATCTTTCTCATCCTGTGTGGTGCCATTCTTCGGCGGCGGCAGCTTCGGAACAGGGTGATGCGTGTAGCGTATGTCTCAAATGATGGAATAGGAAGACGGCCATCAAGTATGCCAAAGCCACTCGGTGCACCCGTCTTCAGACACCATCCTGTGTTTCATCAAGCTAACCCGCCTGTGCCAATGCCTGTACACATGCCCCAATATCCTCCTCGCGGGTACGACGTATACCATGGTCCACAGACACCGCCTTCCCGCCCGATACCAGTACGAGCGCCCTCGGTGCGCACTTCCCCGACCATGACACCAAGACACATCCCGTCGCTTGCCAACACCACATCTCCCCCCCTTCGTCCTTCCCCGCGCAGAGACGAAGCTACAGTGATGGCACCCCCGCCTCCCACTTCTCCACCTCCTGCGCCACCCCACAGTATTCCTCCACTGCTCCCTTCATCTCCGCCTCGAGGCCCCTCGGCCCCGATTCCTCCGGTATTTGCTCCCTCTCCGCGCCCTCTGGGTGCTGTTCCGTCAGTTAACGCGGCACGTCGATCCGCACTGACACCCATTCACACGGGAGCCTCCAACAACGCCATCCCACCAGTGAACGCAGCGCGTCCACCCGCACTGGCTCCCATGTATACGGGAGCCTCCGTCGTCGACGAACCCCCTCCTGCTTATACGCCCATTTGATATTCCTTGTTGTTCTTGACTTCTTTTTATGATCCCCTCTTATCTGTGCGCTGCATCGGAATTGTCGTGATACTATTATACGTGGTTTGCTCGGTGATGTTACGAGTTCGGCTTACGACGAGTACGTATAACTTGCAGACAATGAGTAACACTGTGTCTTACTCTCGTTGTGGCGATCCTCTAAAAGAAAATGATTGGACCACGGCAACCAGGCTCAGGTCCCAGGTACGCAAATCCCACGCCACGAGGCTGTTCTGCAGAGCTGAGACAAATAACGCGCACAGGAAAGACGTCGTTGAAAGGCGCACAGCCTTTTGAGATACGAGGAGCACACTGGCACCGCTTCCAGATAATATTTCGATCAGAAGCAACCTACAGCTCGTTCTTTTTCGGACTTGCATCAGACGGAGGGTTTTCACACAGCCAGAGAATGCACCTGTTAGGAACCTTGTAACCACACTATCTCCGTGGGTCGTTGCTAATAGTGTTTGCAACTACTATCGATACCCAACGGCCATACAGCGGATGTCCTGGAGAAAGTGCCATACGCGACGGTTGGTGCCTGTTTTTATCCGTGTTAATGCTCGGTTTCATTCCTCGAACGCTGCAACCGTGTGCTCATGTCTACCTGACAAAAGGCACGCTATCACACGTCCCCGCCTAGTTTGTGCATGCACAAAGTCGAGGGAGATGTCACGTACAAGCGTGTTTCAGAGAGAGAACGCGCGTGTGCACCGTTGAATGGCCGTCCTTTCACACACATACCGGGCCTCGACGGGGTGAGGCTCTGTCGCCTCAAAAGAGACAAAGTCAATCACGTCTTGATTTCTCTCGTGAGAGTAACTCGTTCAAGAGACGGCTTAAAGGCAACACGCGCGCTGGTCTGTCGAGGGGGACGTGACTGGGAGGCTCGACTTGTTCCCGACTGCCGTCCTACAGCCAAGACTCGGTCACCCTCTCGTACCATACTATACTTGAAGTTGAAACTCGTTCTCTCCCGGGGGCGCTCGGGGGCGTACGTCGTACTTTGATGTCCTTGCCCTTCCGCGGCCGCCCCTCGACCGGTGATGGCGCGGACCTCGCGCACGCACTGAATTTCGGATCACTTCACATGCGCTTTTAAGCACCCTTGCCTCCAACCCAACCTCGACCAATCTCAGATGCAAAAAGGAATTGGAGCCCGTTGGTCCCCGGGCGGGGGTGTGGGGACTCCAGGGCTTACGATCGCCATACCCCCAGGCGGACATGTTCAGTTTTGTAACCTCTTTGAATATAAAGCGCTATTCCGATCATGGACTCGTGCACAACTTTCAGCTGACCAGGCGATAGTAAATCCTCTTCAGCCGGTCAAACCGCAGCAGCTAATCGAACCCAAGCCTTTCCGGAAAAGATTCGGTCTCTTACAAAGGGGTGACAGGGATGTATCCATACCCAAGTCTAACAACACGTCAACACGTGTACCAAACAACTGAAAACACGGAAACAAAGCACGTGCGTCTATTGACAATTCAAGAAACCCATTTCATGAACAGCGTGGTAGGTCTGTAAGCTTCGGGCCAATAAGCACCTCCAAGCACACCTCGTCTTCCCCAAGCATCTACGATCATATTTCCCCACAAGATAAGCCAGGAAAATGTCCACAACCAACCAAGGATCCCACCGACACGTCTCCCAGTGGCCCACTTCCAAGCATATTCCATGATGACCCCGACGCCTTGCATGACGAAGAACCCCACAACCACAAGCGACTCTGAACCTCGACCTATGCCCCGCACCCCAAAGTCATGCAAAACGCCAGAGAGAGTGAACGCGCCCAAGATGGTCCCAGCTCGTCCAAAATATCTCTGAAAGGGCCTGCCCCCTACCGTCAAAAACCACGAACGAAAGAGCTGGTGCCACCGTCGTCCCCAGAAACTAGCGAGAGAGGTTGACATCCAAGGAGCATCGAAAAGAGGTGGCCATTGCGATGGGTATTGCTGGAATAGCATCGTGAATAGCGCCGCATGCAGCTGGTATACTCCCTCGACAGTAACGTATGCAGTGAGACCGCAAAGCAACGTGACAGTAGATGATATCATGTACCGTTCCAATGGAGGTAGTGACGGGTCGAAGATAGTACCACCCTTTGGTGATCCAAAGGTGTCTAACCCAAACAGAGAGATCAATCTGCGCAAGACGTCGAATACGATTGTAAGGAAGGCTGTTCGAAGGATGGAATGCAGGAAAAATATCAATCGAGATTCCACTAAGAAATACGGTGTTGGGATGGGCATCTTTGGAGGACCGTTCCATCCGATTTCTCTGGAGTTGGACACAAGGTCACAGGCATTCCACATCGCGGAAAAGATGGAGACGTTATGATTGGGAGGGGTCTTTTCATCGTGATCATTCATGGTCTCGTTTCCCGACCTGCAGATTGGCAGTCTAGTGTAATGTGGATGTGCAAATGCCCATGCCACGGCTCGCATGGAAAGAGTGAACGTGCCCAGCTGGATGGGTCGGATCTGAGCCTGTACAGACCCAGTCAACGTCGACACTTACTGCTGGTGCCTGGTTAAGAAAATCAAATTCAGAATCATTCCACGAGAAATCCAGAGACATGCTGGCTCGAAGGGTTAGCCAAAGCACTACACAGAGGAGTGCAACTCGGTAGAGACGCGTATGCGGAAATTGCACCAGTACGGCCATAATATAGAGGCTGAAGAGGGCTGGTGTGAGCATCGTAGCAGAGGTATATGGGGTTGCAGCAACGCATTCAAAAGTAAACGCGCGCTGAAGCATGCCTGGGAGTCTGAAGAAGTGATGCTGCATGTCAGATGTTTGAGAGAAAGTGCAGAGAAGAGAGAAAACAGAGAGGTGGTGGATCACAGTGATCCCCCAAGTAGTACGCGGAGTCAGACGGGTCACCGCGTCTAGTTCTAGGGGATCCGTACTGGTTTGGGCTACTTCGTGACATATCATATCTTGCTTCAAACACGTCAGTCATAACGCCAAGCTGAGAAGATCAATTTCGGTGCTTGTTACAATCTCGCAAGTCGCTTGAACTAGAATGGCCTCGAGGAAATTTGGCGCGGAGGCTGGAAGTTCCACGACAAAGTAATTCAGCGCCAAAGGACATGATCATGTGCCCTCCCGCGACCATGGACACAGAGGCCTTGGGAAAGTCCTGGCACCATGGACCGCCAAGAATACTCCAAGGTCTTCTGAAATAAGTCGCAGGGTCGACGTGATCCTCTTATCGTCCGATCACGTCTCACGTCCCCGCTATGAGTGCGTGTATCGCAGGTCTCGCAGCCACTATCGGCCAGGGCAGAAACAGGACTACATTTCTTCGTGTTCTACTTCCAGTCGTCCTCCACTCGCTCGCAATCTACTCTGTCTACAGAGCGCTCAGATGGAGCCGAACGAAACGGCGCCAAGCAAACCAACGTGCGTTGAGCAGCCCTAGCACCGGTCTAATCCATCAAAAGGACACAAACAAGGATCGGGAACCAGGAGGTACGTGGGATTGTCGAAGCGTCTCCTACGATTGTCGCTCATAATACATCGCATGATAAACATCTCAGTCTGGACGCCCCTCACTTTCGAATACCCAGAGATAACACCCTGCACTCACCCAATAAAGGACATCAAGCCCGTGCCATATCGTCCCTTCAGATGGGGCGAGTACCAGTAGGTTCTATCCTTGCAGGACCATCTCGTGTGTTACCATACCTCGATCCGTTTGTTTAGCGTAACAATGGGAATTCGCACCATGCCCTGGTCAGAGTGGATGGAACTCGACGAGTCTTTCTCGTTCCACCAACAGATTCGCACCTTCAGAGTGAATCAGTGTGGCAAAACAGTCCTGCGCGTTCTTCCTACTCGTGAGGACGAGTCTGTCAGAGTGGCAGGTGGGGCTGAGGCAGGTTCGTGGTTTTCGGGAACAACTTTCTAGACTTGTGATTGCTCATTCCAAGTTGCAGTGAAAGAGTTGCTGTACGAGCTCGCGGAGTATCTGCCTCAGCGGTACCCGTCCTCGTTCCGTATCTCACGTCTCTCACGATCGGCTTCTATCCCGACTATCGGGGGGATACCCTTGTCATGGCATGGCGAGATGCCAGTCAAGACAATCGAAGTTATCGAGACTGGAAAAACGTACGACCTTGGTGTCCTAGAATCAATGGACGATGTAGAAATGGGCGAGGAGGCCTTCAGGATCATAAATGGCCTGTAAGTGGAAAAACAAGATCGCTGTCATTGATCATTCACGCTGCGGACTATCTGGGCAAGGATGCAAGATGATATTGCCATTATGATAGAAGGTAATGCGACCAACGGACCATAACGATATTTGCTCACTGTATTGGACAAGGATCGGATGGAAAGTATTACTTCCAGGCCGGGCTCATATGTGTACCAGGTCTGTATCCCATCCCGTCCAGCCCCACTCCGCCCTGAACGATAGCTTTTCCTAGGGTTTTGGCGTATGCGCGACAAAATTGGGATGCCACTAAATGAAATACACCTCGAGGTGCCTCAATGTAAGCACATTCTCTTCCAGACCAACCTTGTTCCAACGGACTGCCACGCATTCAGTCAAGGAAAAGCTGCAACTCGGCATGAGCCGCTTCTTTCAACGCTTACCCCTCGACAAACCGGTGATCAGGAACAACTACTCCATACAAGTCGTTCCGCCATCAAGCGCCCCAGACACGGGGCTACCCCCAGCGCAGACGTCTCTGTCCGACATCGATCCCGACGAGCTCAGCTGGTCGGAAACCCACAACGGCCCAGAAGATACCTTTGCGCACGGGCGCGGCCATGGCGCGCAGGATGTTTCGTCTCTATGCCCGTCGACGTTCCGTCTCAGGAGCGAACGGCAGACACTGCGTCGACTGCCCCGCACAGGGGCTGTCGTGTTCGGCATACGCACGTATCAATTTCACGTGGAGGCACTCGTGCAGGAGCGAGGCGTCGCCGCGCGCCTTGCGAGCGCAATCAGGAGCTGGCCGGACGATGTCGCGGTCTATAAAGGACGCAAACGGTACCAGGACGTTCTTCTTGCATACTTGGATAAATGTGCGGAAAAGGACGGCATCACTGGGCCGGTGGAAGACATGCTGCCGTTTCCGTACTAGGAGTACTTTTACGGGAAGGGAAGGTGAGGTGACATACACTTCTGCACAATGAATCCAATTTGCTCTCTCGGTGTTTGTCACGTTGAGATTGCACCTCGAATACAAATATAAATAGGGGACATCGCCGGTATTTACCTGGAGACAGGTTCAGGCTGATGCATTTTTTGGACTCGTCGCTTACGAGATACAAGCCAAAGTATTAATGAGTCCCGTGGAGACAACCCTAGAGTGGACACAAAGAAGCAAGGACGCACCGGCAGAAAAGGGAGAGGGAGCGAACAAACAAAGCAAAAAAAAAAAAAAAGATGAAGTATAATACAGCCATGAAACCAAAAGGAAAAAGAATAGGCGATAGAAAGGTGCACCATGCAAGAAACGGGCAGTCGAGAAGAGGGAAAACTGCCTCTCAACAGCCATTAGTCCAAGTTGCTCGGTCGTGATAGTATGAGCACCTAATGACAAAAACAAAAAGCGTTTAAACCCAAGGCAAGATGTATTCCAGAAACAACTAGCTTGCTCGAAGGAAACAAACTCGTATTTCCACATTCTGCAGAGGTTAATTGATCACTGTGCATCACAACCTGTGCAAGTGCAAACAGCCAGTTACTGGTACGTGCTGTCCTTGGGGATCATTCGCGTCACTGGCATTAAACCATCCTGTAGTGCAAGCTGCCACGTTGCTGCTGTGTAGTGAATTTCAAGTTTGAAGCCACGGTGGTGGAACTATCGTGACCCAAGTCTTGCAAACAGTCGTGACATACTTGCATGCCTTTGAAGTGATTGATGAAAGACGATTAATTGTATTCCTAGTAAGGCTCAATAGTGGAACTGTCTATTGTATTTTCATAGACGGCCACATATGCACAGAACAAAAAGAAAAAGACCACAACCTGTGGAGGCGCTTGTTCCATGTCCACAACAATGCGTGTATATATATAAAAGAAGCCAGCCATCACGACAACAAGCCATCATCAAACAACTCAAGCATTCATTCCATTCACCAGAAACCTGCTGACAGCGCACTTGTCAACTGCCATCCCACCTACATGTCTCCCGTCATCACAACGTGCCGCCCACCCAGTCCAGCTGCCCAGGGATCCCCCTATCGTAGTCGAAGCAGCACAACAGGACGTCCCGCTGCGCCCAAGCCGGATCTGCACCCGGTCGACCTCACCAGCTGGAGCGACGGCGACTGGGCAGATCCAGTCTTTGTGGACACACACCCCGACGAGCTGGATGAGCCGTGGCCATATCGGTTCAAGGTAAGAGTAGCACAGAACTCTTTCGCTGGGCGTTCATTGAAATCGTGCACGTGTTCTATAGAGTAGTGAAAGCGTATGGATCCGTGCCAGCGACGGCGAGTGGTATCGTGGCAAGGTCGTCGGTCGAGCAAAGCAAGGAAAGACGCGGTCGGTAAGTCACCAAACAATAAACGCTGATCATGTGACTGACCCCACCGCAGGACGACGGCCTGTTCTGGTGTGTCGAGTTTCGCGTGGGCCAAAACCGTGTTCGAAAGTGGTTTGCACCGCTCAATGGAGACATCAAGCCAGACAGCCACCACACACACAGGCTGTTGTCTGACGCAGGATGTCTGTGTTCCGACAGCGATGATTCTTGATACCGCTTTTAGACACGACTTGGTCCTCCCTTCTTGTCTTTCGCGTTCATCTGTAACACATTTGCATCCGCATCTTGCACATAATTTATGCACCCGCATGTAAAGCCTCACATCCATCAAAGACATGTACTTGCTGCGTTGTATCTATTTGTCAAACGAATTTTGCAAACTGGATTTTGCAAAAAAAAAGTCGGCATACCTCGGACATGAATTCAATGTGGCACAAGCAATTGGAGGGGATGGGTTACATTCATGCATTCCCGAAAGTGAGTAGTAGGGTATTATGAAATATAACAGCGTCAGGATATACATCCTCTCTGTATCCGTATCAGTGAAAAAAGGGTTCCATCAATGTGACCAATGGGTAGCCGTGAAAAAGAACCGAATGTGCATCAAACCTTATTTGAAAACCATCCATAGATCAGCACCACGAACAAGACCCACATCTCACAAGCGTCCAGCCGTCTCAGACGGCGGGTGTCATAGTCCAATGCCACCGAAAACTCTCTTCCATATGAGCCTTGCTGCTTCTTTCCTCTCCCGCGCCGCACCACCGTCTCCAAGTACAGACTTGTTCTCAATCGCACGGCGGGAAATGTATGGCATCACCTACAGGCGCACAGTCAGTTTCGAGAGCAGGTCCGCCTCAGGACGAACGACATACCTCCATGAGTGCACCGTAGGGAACATACTTGATGACGCACGGTGTGGTGCACTTTATACGCCCAACAAGGTAGTTGGTGAGCGAATCTGACATGCCTATGACGAACAAATGCAACGTGGGACGTGCGTCCCCAAACAGACGAGAGAGGGAATACATACCGTACAATTGGCCAAAGGTGAACCTCTCCGCAACGTCAGCCGGGACAGTGATGGTCCCCTTGTGATTGCTATCGGTAGTCGTAGCATGGTCGTTATCGTAAGCCAGACCATTGTGAACCAATTCTCCAAGTATCCATTCAGACGATACCCAGTTGTGAGTGCCAAAGAGGACACCAACGCGTGGTGGGCGCGCTGCAGACGACTTTACGTCATCAGCAATGGCTCGCACGAGGAGCGTTGCACATTCGTTGTAACAGACGTCCGTATCTGGTTTCGTGAGATGAACGGGCGGGTATGGGTCGGGCGATATTGCAATGGAGTCTGACGCATTCGAGGAAGCGGCGGCAGCGTGGGCTGCGAGCTCGTGGGGGTGATACGCACCCCTCACGAGTTTAACACCCAGAGCATAATCGTTCTTGCGTGCGAGTGCCAGAGAACGTGCAAGGTGGGAGGGCGTTCTGACATCGACAAGTCAGTCAATCGCATCGAGACAGTCACCGTGTAGCGCGGAGATGAAGACGAGAGCGAAGAGAACGTAAGAACTGACCTTCTTAAGTAGCCTTGATACGTTACATAGACTACTGGCTGCAACGCAGGTCCTCGAGCATCTCTTGACCCAGACGCAGATCCACCAGCCAGAGGCATCTTATTAAAGCGTTCCATCAACGCATGTCCAAACGCGTCGATAGCAGGTTGGTACCAGCTGCGTTCAGTTTCAGGTGAGCACGCCAACATAGCCACATTCTCGAGCAAGATTCGGGCATACCTGTACTCGGCATCAAGGATAATCCGAACCCTTCGATCCTTGGCACGCGTGCATATCCTCTCCAAGTCATACAAGAGTTCCTTGAGATCCTTCACGTTCTGCGCTGTCAGTGGCGAACCCTCAGGGATGCGCGTACTATGAAGAACCGCAAGGTCCGAAGATTCGGGGGTGCCAGGGAACGGGACCGGTGGACTCAACGCCGGTCGGGTATTCGTCAGATGGAGAGACAGGTTGCGCAGCGCATCCGCATTCGGGAGGAGCGCCGTCTAACGCCAGCGCATCAATATCACGAAACATTAGAGCGTCACGAACAATACACAGGGAATGAACATACAAGCTTTACAGCAACCCAGGTCCGTCTCCCCATGGTTTCTCGCGTACCGAATTCGTCCTCGAAATCGGCAGCCACGTCGACGCTCCTGATCATCTCTGCAACGATACGTTTGTAAATAGGTTGTTTCTGTTCATTTGGCTGCCCAGAACGTGGACCCTCGGTACTATGACGTGAAGCACCGGCAGCGTCGTGCTCGTCAACTTCTACGCTGTACGCGAACAGGGTCCCCTTGTTCTGATTCCGCAACTTCGAGAGCAGGGGAAAGGCCGTGCGCGCTGTCTCGCCGCCTACGAACTGGATCAAAGGGAGGAGGAAGTCAGTCGTAGACATGAACACCGAGTGCAAGACACGCACGTGGTCAAAGAACGTCCGCCTCACGACACCCTCCACGACTGTACCTACGAGGGGTATCTTCAACAGCGCATCGAGTATCTCAGGTGAATGGTCCACGACGGTATCACACGAAGTGAGCCCGTAGACGAAATAAGTGCGGAGGAGGGTCGAAAGCGGGAGCGATGTATCGTATTCGGATCGAGCGTTGGCCTCGGTTAGCTTGAAGGGCGGCGAGGGACATGAGCTAGCATCGGAATATAAGCTGAGCACTGCGCCCCCAGAAATGATGGAGGCAACGAGGAGGGCTGTCCGGAGGGAATGCCGGGTGCGTGTACGCGGCGGTGGAGCAGAACATGGTGCGGAATACAGTCTTGGCACAACAGAACCAGACCTGCTAGGAAAACATCGTACAAGTGGTGCTCGTCGTATCGAGTACATCGTCGTCCGTGTCGTCGATGTGGGAACGGTGCGCTATTCTATTCTACTTGGCTTCCACGGCACGAAATCGGAGTGTGGGTCCAGTCCGCTGCCAGGTCTCGTGAACGCGTTATAAGTTCTGGTCCGCATAAGGTCCTTCCGAGAGCAAGACATTCAGGGATCGGGTCAAGTTGTGTCCGGCTGTAGGGCATGTCATAATGCGGATACATATCCGGATAAGATAACCGAGCGCGTGCACAGCATAAAAGACATATTTCCTACTTGGTCAGCTATTGTATACTACTTGGCTTTCAGATCTATCACTGCCCGACCAACTCCCTAAACTCAAATCCCCACTGCTCGTTCCTTTTTACGTCGTCCACGAACACTTCGAACTTTTGAGCTCCACCCGTAACCGACGCCCCAGCTGCACTGCCGATCGCAACCACCTTGATTAATGCAGCCACTGCACGCATCGTGCTCCTCCTAAGTTCTGCGGCACGCTCCAAGTCTTGCTTGACGGTGTCCTTGGTGACAGGTGCCCCCCGCATCGTTGCCTCCAGTGCAGGCGTGAGCTCATCCAAGTGGGCGATCAGAAGAGGGATGCACGACGTGAGAGAAGAGAGACGGGAGATGAGGAGATGCGACAACACTTTGATTTCATCTGACGGATCTGTAAGTGCAGGAAGGAGGTAGGTAAGATACGTCGGAAGGTCAAGTTTGTGGAGACACGTGTCGAGCTATTCGGAATGGGGGTAAGTCACGAAAGCTGTGACAGGGCAAGCATCAAACTTACTAGCGTATAAAGGGTTTCCCAGGCAGTCTTGCGTGCATCAAGTCCGTCGTCGACTTTATGAGTCCATGGCCCCATTTGGACAGTTCGAACAAGTTCTGGATTGACCTTGGTCTCGGCGTATAGTGTAGGAAGAAGTGTCGGGAGGTGATCCCGAACGAGATGTGGTTTCGTCCGCGCAGCAGAGTTTAGCGCAGAAAGCGCGAAACGACGAACAGTCTGCATGGAGATCGTCAACTGCGTCCATTGAACTCGGACGATAAACTGCGCACTATATCCGGGTCTTTCATCAAACTCAAAAAGTCCATGATTAGCGGTGCAAGAAGCTCGTCATATGACGGTGAACTTTCAGCAAAGGTATACCGAATTGCCGACACAGCCGTGGAGCGTATGGCTGGGTTTTCGTCACGTATGCACGCGTGGAGCTGAGGGAGGTAGCGTGATGGATGGGTAGTTGTGAGTTTGCCTAGGCATGCCGCAGCAACATTTCGTGTCGATTCTTCCGAATCTGAAGTAGAATTATGGAACAAAGGAGTCCAAATAGCGTCGGCAACAGGTTCCAGTTGACCATGAGAGCAGTGTGTTACAACCTGTGGAGAATGGGTCTTCAGTAAATCACTAACCCGAGCAGAATCCCCCTAGCCAACCTCTTTGAGCGCGTGAAGAGATAATAATCGCTTGGATGGATCTTTCTCCGCGACCTTGAGGATGGCAGGAAGGAACAAGTGCAAATTCCCAATCGCGATGTTTCCTTAGTCCAGAGTCAGCGAAAGACACTAACCGCGAAACTGTTTCGCTCACCAGCTGCGAATGCGGCCGCAGTCCTGATCTCTTCCTCCTCTGCAGAAAAGTGGTCGATAGCATTGTCGAACACATCGTGTTGGATGGACATGTCGCTGAACAGCATGAGGCGACGCGCCCCTCAGTTCACATGAATACTTACATAAAACGACCTAGCTCTCCCAATATCAACAAGCTGAGGACGACCGTGGATGATTTGGCTTTAGATGGTTTCTATTCATTCAAATGTCCGGATGATCGCGAATGAGACAAGTCAAGGAATCATACCTTGACAGCTTTGGAATACTCTGCAATTGTCCCAGCAGCAACGCCTTGGGCACTCCTGACAACCTGCCCAATGCACTTTGCGACGTTGATTGGATTTGCCTCCGTCTTTAGAGACTTTTCGACACCTATGACAAGATTTGGAACCACGTGGGTCGCAATTTGTCTGTCTGCCTGGACCAGGGCCGAGAAGAACGTAAGCAAAGAATCAAGAGCGGCACCGGAAACTAGAGGTGAGTGGGCAATCTGATAAATATCAGCAAGCAATTCTTTTTCGACCACCGGGAACGTGATGGAGGGTGACAGTTCTAGGAGAAGCGCAAGAATGGAAAGTGCTTGCGAAAGCAGCGAGATATCTGAAGTGCTAACGTAGATCTTGATCTGAGGAATAAGAGAAACCGGAAGATCAGCGGGTATTCCAGATCGATATCTATTGGTTGTGTCGGCTGAGCTGTCAAAGAGGCTCAAGGAAAAATTTACCTTTTTAGCAAACTATCAAGTGCATTGAAAATCTCTGGTTTTCCACCCCGTCCACTCTTCTTCAGTAGGATCATGATCCATTCCAGGCAAGAATCGACCCATTGATCACCAATATCCACGTCCCGAGTAACCTTTGTGACAACCTTGACTGCACCGGCAGTGTTACCGCTGGTGCGGCATATCGCCTGCCACTCCTTTCCGCCTTCAGACCTCATCATATCTGTTGCGCATATCCATAGCTCGGCCACGCAATCCTCTGCACAACTGCGGACCTCCGCGTCGGTATCATGCGTGCTGAGTCGTTGCAGGGCCTCATTATATACCCGCTCCGTCCAATCACCATTCTTCACCGGTCGCGTGGCGTTTAGCAGGGCAGAGAAGACACGGAAAGCCTCAGATGCAACCCGTGGGTGGCGCTCTCGAAGAGATTTAAGAAGGACGGGTGTAAGCGTGGGTAGCGACGGGCTGAATACCACAGGTGCATGCGTCGAAAGGAAGAGGGCAAGGAATGAGAGACATGACAAATGCAGCGTCGATGTGGTTGTAGTAGGTGACTGGGAGAGGATGCTTTTTGACGTCGTTACGATCGGTCCAACCTGATTGGATAGCGACCCTGGCAACACGCCGAGGAGGGCATGTAGTAACTGGAATCCAGCTTGTAGGGTTACGGGGGCGGTCTTGGGTGGTTTTAGCTGACCGAGTAGCGCCTTTGACAGAGCAGGGACTTGTGACCTTAGAAGTGTGTAAGGGGTCTCCTCGACGTCCATCCGCTCTTCGCTATCACGCTTTCTCTTTCCGCGAACAGCGAGGTCTCCTTCTAGACTCTGCGGCAGGCCACCATACATACTCGTCTGATTGAGTAGCGTGACATATGCAGCCCATACTTCGAGGCGAACTGTCTCTTCTCTGTCGTTAAACCGTGATATCAGGACGGGAGAAACACTTTTGTACAACGAGACCAGCAGCTCTGGACGAGTAACAATCACAGCTGAGAGTAATTTTGTTGCAGAACGACGAATCTTGTATGAGGTATCTTCGTCGTCAGAGTATCTGAAGAGCATCAGTGTTTCAGATGGGTAATATAAGGCGTTCACGAACTGATCAAGCTCTCCATCGTCGTCCTCATCGTCAGCATCTGCCATCTCCTCATCTTCGCCGTCGTCTTCATTAGCGTAGTTCTACGCGAAAATCAGGGACCATTTCATGATGTGAACGAAAACCGACTCACAGGGTCATACTTGATGTATTGTATCCCTACTTGTATCATGGAGTCTACGAATGGCGTGGCCTCCCCGGGTGACCTCAGTAGTAGTGTCTCCAAAGCCTTTGACAGATGAGAGAAGACCAGAAACTTCTAGACGCATATACGCTACCTGCAAACACCCCTCCCTCAACTCGTCATCGTCACGTCTGACCGCTTGTAACAGACCAGGTACGATGTCACCCAACGATGGTGTCAACTGTTGTGGCGACTGCCTGAAGATGGCAGCAATGAGGTTCACTGTGGTCCTCTGTTGTTCTATGTTGGCGTTGACCGATAGGAAAGGCAAGATGTTGTTCTGAAGTAGGGTCAGGAACAACTCTGATGGGGAGACGGGGACGAATTGAGAAAGTGTAGATATGGCGCGTTTTCTGACTGCAGGGCGCGAATGTGTCAGAAGGGGTGGAATGGCGGTAAGTGGCTGTGGGCTCAAAGATGGATCAGTGAAGTGAGCTGGAAAGCGGGTGATAAGAATCGAAAGTGTTGACAGTGTCTCTAGTAGTGTCTCTGGCGGGGTATCGGGCTAGAATGAATGTTTGTTAAAGAGGAACACTTCAGGTAAACTACTATTACATTCGAAACTTGTCCAAGTAGCTTTGGCGTAAGCTTTGCACATGCCTTGCCAGCGATCTTGCCGTCTGGGGGTAGTTCCGATGTGATCGTCTTCAGGGCTATGGAGTGGCATCAACACCCATCACCTCCCATGGTTGAGGTGCTCACCAAGCCCTGATATATCTCGTAGTTCTTCGTCCTTTCCGACCGAATAGCTGATAAGACTGTCCACGACCAGCTCCATTTGGCTCTCTCTGATAATCTTGATGAGTTGACCGAGACTTGACGCCGTGCAACGCAATCCTTAGCGTGATGAAGCCAACACCGAGAGCGGACATAATACACACCATTTTACTGCCTGGTTCTTGACCTCAGAGATTGTGTCTTCGACGAGTTTCAGTACTTGGCGGAGAACTTTGTTTTCCGTGGTCTCATCGCCGAAGAAGCTGTTCGGATCCTGCTTGATCTCCAGCATGAGATCGTTCAATCCCATGAACCTGCGGCACACGTTTGAAAACTTCAGAACCACCGACTGTGACGCGTCTAGGTGGTGATCGCCAACCTGAAGTCCTGGTCAGTGGACTGCATCTAGGGTATCCCAAGTGAAATGAGCCGTTCGCGCATATACAATAAGGATGATCGTTACCTTTTCCACCAAACTATTCATCAAATATGTCTTCGTCATTCTGAAGGTCAGGAGGGCAGACAATGAGTGAGAGTGTAGACAGGAGCCACCGTTCTCTACCAGTGCACAGCCACCACCTGTCGAAGGTGGTGACATTATGTCACGTCATGTCACAGTAGGTCGCTTATCGAATCTCCGCGCAGACGGAATTCGCATCGCTATGTGTAGGGCAAGGACGCCCCGAATATCTGGGACGACCAATCTGCTAGAAGCCGCCTTTTCCCCACTTGTATTTACCCGCTGTGATACTACAAAGCGCTAGCCATCGCTGCCGTTGACTTTCCATGTTTATCACCCGGGACTAGTAGTTACATCCAGGACCAAAGTGACAATAGCGCAAAGCATAGTACATGTCAAGAAATACATGAACATGATCGTCGCTCATAGTATAGCATACTTGGGTGGAATAGCTCGAGTCTCGCCCGATCATCTATCCACGTCTAACAGGCCTCCAAAGTTCCAGCTTCGAGTCCAAGGGTCGTCAGAATCGTTACTACTCAAGTCCGTCGCGTTCCGTGGCACATGATCCGGATCATAACCGACGTTCGGTCGTTCTAGAAAATGGCGAAAATGACTTAGGGAGCCAAGGGTGTCACTTGCAAGTTCTTGTGTCGCAGAACAAGCTGCGCGACTGCAAACATGACGGCACTTGCGATGCTAAGGCACTGCGACGGACGAGAAAAAGTTAGGTGTGGAACAATGGAAGGGGTCTTCGTGAACTCACCCCACAAAGCACCGCAGGCTTCCACCAATTGTAATCTGACCCTAGAAGTGCACCCGCGAGAGGAGTCCCTTTCCATACGCCTAATGTCATGGCCTTGAAGGCATTGGCGTTCGAGGCACTCACCTATCAAGCTTCCGAGTCCTATGACATTATGAATGAGAGATCAAACATGAAAGCTCTCATGACGCACCTGCGAGGAAGAGCGAAATGCCCATGCGCGCCCTTACAGGAGGCGGTAAGCAAGAAATAAAAAAGATATGACTTGGTGGAACCACAAAGCCTTACCCAATCTCAGACAAGTCACGAGTCAGGAGTGTAATAAGGGGGGCGGTAAGAGCTACATCTGGATCCACCGTTATTCACAACACAACTAGCAAAAAAGAGGATTACTGACAAACTCCCGAGAAATACCCAAAGAAGGCCCCTATAATTGCGGCACCCACGCGAGTGGTGAGGGCTATCATCGCAAAGGTGATAATGCCAGAACTTAAAGTTGATGCAATGAGGATATTCGAAATACCGCAACATGCAGCCAGGAAACCAGCAGTGACACGGCCAATAAAATTGCCTCCATTGAGGATAACGATCTGAGGTAGAGAGTGAGCACCAATCCTTCACAACAAACATATACCCTGACAGTGTAAAAAGAGAATTCATTACCCAGCCCATGCATCGACGAGTCGAGCTGAATGTAGAACATGGGGAAAAATGCCCCAGCACCAAATAGAAACATCCTGAAAAGGGAATAAATATCATTGATCATTAAATGACGTCGTTCGCGGCCTACCCGATAGAAGCGAATATATACGGATAATCGGCGGAGGATGACCTCAGTAATTGAGAATAGCGCGTCTGTGTCTTTGGATACGACGCCCGAGTTCGCATAAGGGCGCAACCAATAAACAGCAATACGGTGTTTACTGCAGCAATGATGCGGATGCTGTTGGCGAAACCGAGATCCCCGTTCAGAAGGTGGTCTAACAAGATGGTGTATCCTGCGGCGCCTATGGACGATCCTCCAGCGACCATGGACATTGCGACAGCACGCCTTTTTTCGAAGTGATGGGACAATATAGCAAGCGAGGGTACGTAGCTCATACTCGCAGCCAGCCCAAAGCCCAAACCATGGCATAGAAAAACCTAGGGGTCATATAATATCGAAACGTTTCCACAACTGAACACGCACCTGATAAAAGTGATTTTGTTGTGTTAGAGAGAGTACGAAGAGAAATAATGTTTGCAGGCTGCAACCGCCTATTGCTAACCAGTAACTTACAGACACATGCAGCAAGTGAATGCAAGAACCAAAGGAAAGAAAATGAACCTACAAGTATCCCTTGTCATAAAGCCGTCCGAAAAACAGGCCCCCGGACAATATCAAAAACGAATTTGTGCTTCCTATCCAGCTACAACGCGATGTTATCAGAGGGACAAAAGTGTTGTGGATGAGCAAACTTGCGAGATCGTAGACGACGATACATTAGTCAAGTAATGCTGTGTGTAAAAGTCTACATGGGAATGAGCGACGGATGCTATCAGAAGGATAAGAAACATGCCTTGAAAGACGCCAAACGCGTTCACAAATCTAGGGAGATAAGAGTGAGGGTTGCTTCGCTCGCAGACTTGATATCCTACCCGAAGCCACCAATTTGAATCAAAAAACTTGGAGCGACGCGTCAACTGACGTGGAGCTAAGATATCAACAAGGGATACTCACGCGCCGAATGCAGTTGACCAGGCAGTCCAACCACCGTCAGGGTAATGTGAGTCACTGTCGGGCAGACTAGATTCGTTGGAATAATTCTCGTCCGTAGAAAGGGCTTTCTCGGTGGGCGTATTCATGGATTCGTGACCGAGTATGCAGTAGTTGAAAGATGAGGATTGGAAAGTAGCAATGGAAGGGTCGCTGACCCTCGAGTGTCGAATAACAGAATCTGGTGTGCCATGGCGGACAGCTTCTTATGTAGCAGGCTTGCGACACGTTTTGATTGAAGGTATAAAACCACCTTCTCGGCTGGCGTGATACGCCACTAGGATCCGATCCACACCCAACGCTTGATTCACCTGCAGGCAAGCTATGTAATTTCCCTGAGCAGTGCCAGCCTGCACCAGTGAGGTTTGTTTCTGTACGTGTAAGCGTGAGCGGAAGATATGTTTTTCTGTCCCGCTTACGACGATCATCGACTCCGGACTTGGACCGCAGTCTTTGGTACCCACATCTTTCCCAGTTGCGCACGACAGCGACGTCGACAACATGCTATTGAGGGTTCTCTATCACCGACCGCATGCTCAGGGCCCGTCTGGACCAAAGTCCAAATCTTCGCGTATGTTGTGATGTAGGAAGGTAGTGCGCCGCTTTTCAGTCCGTGTTGGTTTTTGCTCGTCCACGTGTGCATCTATTCTTCGGCTTTTACTCATGATCAGGGACAGCGCTGGCGCGTTGCTGACTGCAACACGCTTTGCACAAGTATCGGGTCTCACAATTTCGCATTCTTGTAGGAATTCCGACGGCGCTGGTGCGCCATCGCGTCACGAGAAGTACACAACACTTCTCCGTTTCCTCAGCCGGCCCCCATTTGGTCGTACACGGAGATATATTCTCCGTAGCCCGTTCGCATGCCACTTCTCGAGCTGTGTCGCATATGTATAAAGTTCCACCTCGTCCGGACCCTGATGTGCAGGTCTACTTCTCAACCTACCACAATGCGTCTTGTCGCCGCGTTCGCCCTTCTTTGTCGTTATCCTCATTGTGAGCGGCATCCTCGCACAATCCCCTTCCAGAAAGCGGCTCGCCCGCCACCGACATTCCCACGTCACTTATCCCGACGACGACGTGTTCATCCTTCGCAGTGACCCGGACTGCACCGGCACGTGCGAGATCCTCGAGGCTTCCATCGTCCTAAGCGATGACATGCATGTCTCGCCAAACGACACGACTCCAGCAGCTTAACATCCAACCTACACTTGCCCGAATGATTGTCTGGTCATCAATCCCGTGGAGATCGCGGAAGTTGAACTAACCAGGTGCTACTACTTCCAAGAACCTGTTGCCTGCAATTGACCGGTTAGCGGAGCATTTATTCGTCTGAACTATGTGCGATCTAATTCACCAGCATATAGGTGATGCTGGAATCAGAGTTTGAGAGAAAGCGTGCTCAAGTGTGAGTAAGGTCTGCATCCAAGAAACCGTCATAGTTTAAGATTTGGGTCCAGGAGACTGATGTTAGAGTCCCGTTTTGTGTTCGGTACGAGATATTATTGGCTGAAGTCACAATATAATTTATGAAGTGAGCAACCCATTTTCGTTGTTGAAGCCTGGTCTTTCAACTGACTTGCCACTTGTCGATAGACATAGATTGATAGACGAAATACATGCAGTTGAAGTATTTCACAAACATTCAAAACCCGCACCTCTCGTACACCATCGTTCTTTTCCACCACCATTTCTCCTTGCCATCATTTTCTTTTCTCTTCTTTTTTCGTCTGGTAGCCATTTGGCAACCTGTGGTGGTCACTTCAGCCACGTGGTCCGTAGATGTTAAATAGCGGTTCATCAACAGCCAAATCCACCGCTGCCTGCCCGCAATCTTCGCAGTATTGACCATCTAACACGAGCCTCGTGGACCTGTCCACCTCAATACGTGATACCTCCTCCAAGCGCTCCATCTCCATCAAGCTCAGCGAAATGCTCCCATGAATAAGGAGCCGTTTGAGTGCTTGACCCGCCGCCTTACGCAGTGCGAGCGCATTCAGGAAAGTCCTCACATGGCTTCCGTGTGTGCTTGGATCGCCTCCGCACCAGGTGCTCCGAGGGACTCTGACCGTGTCGAGATGTAGCTCCTCTAGCGACGGGGCAAACAGCTGGTAGGTACCTTGATCTGTCGGGTTTTCCACGTCCCCCGGGTGGGGCGAGGGCGATAACAGCATAATGATGTCTGACAAGTCGCTATTGATCAGCTTGATACACTGTAGCTCCTGCAGATGCCACACGATATCGAACCAGAATGCCGGTAGGGGGCGACATTTATCCACGATAAGGTTCTTCAAACCTGCCAGCGGTACGACACGGCAGATACCGACGATCAAGTCGTTCCAATGTTTGTCGTGGCGTGCACGGTCAATGTCTATCTTGAGTGGGACATCGCAATCGCAATCCTCGAAGAGCGACAAGCTGCACTGGCGGCGACCACATACACGTTCGGATTTGCTGAAGACAATGGACGTGCGTCGCAACCAGCCATCCATGACCATTGTGCGAATGGGAGCTACAGAAGTTGTCTCGGAATTCCTGAATCTCTGGGAAAGAAATTCACAGAGTGGCGCGTAATTATTCTCGTTGGAGTAGATCTCAATATGACAACCTAGCCTGAGCCGCGTTGTGGCTGGAATATCGATACACGACAGAATCGAGACAGTCGCGTGGATGGATGCTGCGACCAAGAAGTATGTAAGTCGCGGTAAGTGCACCTTCTCATCCTCCAGGCCAGCTGTGTCCTTGAGACTACCACGAATGGCATTATCGAGATAAAGCTCTCTGAGGTCTGGCATGCGGTTGAGCATCGCCATTAACTCTGGTATGGTTGGCTGAACGGAGTGGGGGAGGTCGCACAACCGGAGGACTGTCAGCCCACCAAG